>CM060833.1:116737500-116967500 GCA_030762175.1 Metallyticus violacea
TATTCTGATTCCGATACATGGGTGACTAGTTTAAAGTAGATCCTAGAATAGCAATTACTTATTTTTCATCAATTACAAACGACGTTCTTGCAATTAAATTAATACTTTGTATAGGTTAAACTTTTGCAAACATTTACAAATATATTTTTACTAGATCATAACCCAGGTAATGATAACTGTCCTTTATCTGGCGTTACTTTTTCTTCAAATTTTGGAAAGTACAATATTGTCTGTAAGCTTCGTTGTTAATTTTTCCAGATACGGTTGTTGTGCAGGCGTAAGCGGTTGTATATGTTTCAAATCACTGCTTTATACAAGCAGATTCTAGGAGCCTGGTTCTTGGTTCTCCGAGTATCCCATTGAGAGGTAATGCCCTATTTTCGGAGTTAGATTGCATATAAATAGTTTTCAGACCTTAAGAAGGTGAAAAAGGTATTATTTCTGTGACAGAAAATAAGTGCGGAAAAATGTCTTTATAAAATATAATAAAAATCTTTTATGAACATATTCTATACTTCTAGGGGATTTTAGTACTTTAGTATCATTTATTCTTGAGACTTATTTATGATCGCTTTTTAAACAAGTAATCTTGGAACATAAATTTGTGAACGTTAAACTAATGTAAATATAATTATGCAATGGTGAGAGCGACTTAGCAGCATAAAGTCATCTTTGAGCGTAATAATTCATAACAGTACTTTGAAGTTAGACTGAATTTTCTTAAAATGGTACGGAGAGAAAGCAAGGAACTTTGAAATAAACACTTCTTGTTATTATTCTTATTAAGAGGTTAATCTACCTGTATCTGTAGTAATTTAATTTCACTTTTCCCCATGCTATTATACATTTATTTTAAGGCAATTTCGAACCCCAAAAGTTTTAGAAATCCCAATCACATTTCATGTTTTTTTTTTTTTTTTTACGTAGGCGGTGTTTTCATTTACATATTTTAACTTAAATGTTTTGCATTACCTCATCCTTTTGTTTGATAAGGGCCTTTTCTTTTTTGTCTTTGTATTATTTTCTTTCGAGTCTGAATTAGTCTCAAAGATAATATTCTGGATCTTCATACAATAGTATTTATTCAGGCCGTTTGAAGTATATATAACAGTTACTTGGCAAGCAGAAGCTCTGAGTAACATTGTTTATTTGAGTTAATAGGAAAGTTTAGATTCTTAAGCACTGAAAGGGTGGAATTATTAAATTAGCGAGATAATATCATGTTCATCAAGAGAAAGTAATTGAAATGGTAATTGGTGAGGATTTTTTTAAGGTCGTAAAATAGTTAGTAGTTGCGCATTATGAGCAGAGTTCACTATAGAGAATGTAACCGTTTCCTCGATTCATGAAACAAAATGTTTAAAGTAGTGGCAATAATGTCGTAAGGTTGTTGTTCTCAGCAAGTATAGAAGAAGGGCATAAGCTGTTCAACAAACTCAACGTCACTAGTGCACTACGCGTAGACGGATGAATTCGAAGGTATCAAGTAGTGATGTAAAACAGGACTAAAGTTTTCTTAAGTGTGAACAACACGCATGGATTAAAATTGAGATGGCAGGCGGTAGGAACGCGGAAGAATGTCATGCGGATCTCCGAGAAGTTTGTGGCAATGAAAACCTCACCATATCAGAAGGTGGACTGTGGGGTCTCAACCTTTTGACAAGGGCAAGATAAAGTGAAAGATGCACTTTGTTGTTCTCAAAGACGTTGACTTTAATTCAATCGCTGCTGCAGGTGGATTGGTGATAGACATCGAGGGAATCAGGCTATTAGTGCTACAGTCGGGCAAATATTCTTAGACATCAACAAAAACGGCTTACCTAGGGGTGTCCAATGTCTTCAAAAGTGGGCATAGGTGATAAATATTGCAGGGATTGCATTCAAGGACTGTACAAGTCTCCAAATTGGAAACATATATTTTGGTACTTATGAATATTTTTACATCCTTTTTTCTCTCCAGCCCCCACATAATTACTTACCTCCGAACATATTACAATAGAAAAGAAGCAGCTAAAACTAATAACCATTTTTACGCAATTTTGACACCTCTGTAGAAACTGCGCATCACTTGCTTTGTTTTTCTGAAAGTTGTGTGTCGTTTCTTTCGGGGGGGGGGGGTTGCATTTGTGTTGTACACCAATGGTTTTAATTTATCCAATAGATTAAATCACGGAATTATCTTGGCGCAATCCGTTGTCTTTCAGCACACGAAATCAAAAAACAATGCTCTTTGTGCAATTGAAAACATGATATGCAATGACATTGCCCAAACGTCAATAACTTTAAAATTAACTCATCGCGCTATTTACATGTGCCAAATACTCCGCAAGCTCTCTCAACTGTTTGAGCAATTCCGTATGTGCGGTCAATACTGTATATCTCTCCAATAAATATATAATATAGTATACCTAGAAGTCAAAATGCACCTATTGTCTTTCGATTTACTGCTTGAAAGGCTCATACGTGAAGTTATATGCTCTTTGAGCTGAAGCACACTGCTTTGCTATTGGCGTGAAGAGAAGTTCTGTATGAGGTATTTGAGTAGCAACAACTTTCCAAAAGTACTAAACAATTTCTTTCGTATGTAATTTACATATATTTTATAACTTCACTGCATTTACCACCACTTGCAATACCTCTTTTCGGTGGCTTTTATTCGGTATTTTTTGTCCAGTAGGCACCCACTTTTAAATATGTGTGACCGATGTTAAACTGTCAGAATCCCAATTTATTAACGATGAAATTTAGTCTCCAACTTTTTAGACGTTTCTTGGTGGTGAACAGGAAAACTGCACGTGCACATGTCAGATATAGATAAAAATATCGTGTTTCTTTTGTAAAAAGAAATTAAATGTTAAGGGGCAATTGCAACATTTTATTAGAGTAAAATAAAACAACGTTCATAAGTATTTATGTTAAGCCACAATGAACAGATTGTTCAAAACAGAATGGTAGGGGTTTAGATGCTATCAGCTATAAAATGTATTCCATATATAGAGAGAGAAATTAAAAAAATATATATAATTCAGTTTAAGCATTGAAAAAGTATTTAAAATTTGTATACTATTTTGGACCTTTTCAGGTATTATGGTTCAAATCCAGAATGAGTGCCATAACACATATTGAAATGCATGATGGAACAAAGGTGTTAAGGGTTTTTAGTTTTATTAACTTTTCTTTTTTAAGCGTTTTTTTTTCGCTACAAAATAATATTTTTTGTTTTATAAACAAAGTAAAAGTGAACATTTTTATAATTGGAGTTCGATGTTGCCACAGTGTCCGAGATTTACAATTTTCACTTTTGTACATACGCACGCAATTACTTAATATTAAAATAAATGCATAGTTTATTTCTATTGTACCCTTCTAAATTATTAAACAGAATATTTCCCTCTTATTTCATTTTATTAAATAGCCACGTAAAACATGAATTTTTGTCTTTTTATTTTACTGATAGTTCAACTAAAATAAAATTTATATGTTAAACAGATTCTGTTTGGTTTGCTTAAGTATGTATAAGTAAAATATTAAGTGTAAATTATTTATTTTCTTTCATACAAATTTCAAAGAAATTCGTGCTCCGTTTTCAGACACTTTCATTAAACGCTGAAACGTTCACTGCAAAAATAAGAAAGGACTGTATAAAACATTATTACTATTCCCATAACGCAATCGATGCAACATAATTAAGGCCTCTGTCCAAGTTTCAATGCACAAAATGGTACTGTGGGGCAGCGGTCACATTTCTTCTCTACATCTTTAAGTCACCTGCATAATAGCTTATTCCAGTAGCTACAAAAGTAAGATGCGGTCACCAAACGTCTCTTTTTCCTAGAACATTCAAATCTTTAAAGATAGAAGAAAAGTGTTTATATGACCTACTCCCTTCCATCAGGTTATATATATTGTACCTAGCAAATATAAAGTTAAGAGAAACCTGTATAATATTACGATTTTAAACAAGGAGGGGGGAAAACTCTTGAGATCTAAGAGGTGCTTCACTCTATTAACATTTGAATGGCATTCAGCAATTATAGAACATGCAAATGAAATTAGAAATCAACCGTATTAGGCAAAAAACAAAATAAGCTGTAAGTGTTACATATGAGTATGAATTTTTAATTGTGTTTACCTTTGAGAATTGTGTTCCAGGTTCGGCATTTATTCTTATGCATTCGTTCAATAATTTTAAGTTGTGTTGCATATTATTATTTTAAAAAAAGTCTTTAGATTCTTAATGAATATGAACTTTAGGATAAAATTATTAATTACAACCTTTTTGTTTTCGTACAATACTTTATTAAATCTCTATTTATATTAACATTTTCATCCTTGTAAATAATGCTCTTGTATAGTGGCATCGGATCAGATGAATATAAATGAAATACTTATCCATTAACATTACCTATTATAAATTCAAACAGAATTTTAATTAAGTAGGGCTTCACGGGCTATCAGCCGCGAGAGATATATAATCCCGATGGCCACAGAGATATAGATGGCAGAATGCAACGTTGGCAATTGACGAGTAATTACACAATTTTCGGGTATTTTCAAGGTCGGGGGTATTTGAAAATTAAGGATTTATTCGGGCATTTTGTAATTTTGGCTAGTTATGTGTGATAAGCTTTATTGCTTCAATAAAACTGTTAAATCGATGAGTATGTAATTAGTTAATTACCTACATACACGAATTTCCGACTGTTGTTTAAGTTTTTTCAGGAGAAAAAGTTCGCGTCGCTGTGTGACTTATTTCATTCAAATATTTGCTCTAAGTGCTTTACAACCACACACGATGCAAAATAATGTGAATTTTTATTTTCTGTCTGTTATTAGCACAATTCCATTTACAGTCTGTTCGATTAACATTAAGTTTATTAATAATATAAGATAATATAAATATACATATTATCGTTTATTTTGGCATATTTCTTTATTATTGTTGTACTAGTGGGACGTTTGAACTGCATGCTCATTGTTGTAATTTCTAATTGTGTTATGTTTTTTCTGTTTCTCAGTTTGCTGAATTGCTATGAACTTTTCGCTTCATGTGAAGTCATTTATATGAGAATTAAATTGAAAATTTCGCACATCACTTTTTGAATTTAAGTGGAATACTGGGGACATTTTGTTTATATTATACATTTTCAATGCAGATATAAACAGAATGAAGACAAAGACAACACTATCTTTGATATCAATGAGGAGATAACTGACAACAATGTATGCCTTCATTTTGAACCCCCAAAATCCATGTAGGGGAGCACTGTATAGAAATAACCTTCAACTTGCTCTTTTAGTAATTACATACAATTTAAGAATGTTTGTTTTCTTATTGTTGTTACTTATATTTGTGGTTTTAAAGATATGAATTTGTTCTTGTTATCCAAATTTTTAGGAAAAATCTTGTAGTTTGATAGAAATCGGCGGGGCATTTAATTGCACTATATAGGCAACATCTTTAATTTGGTTTCATAATATCATCATAATAGTAAACGCCTTGAAAACTTTAAGACATACGGACTTAATTTTTTTCCCAAACTTACTATACAAGGGGTTGTCGCCTTTTGAAGTCCAAATATCTATAACTACAGACTTTTTGGGAGAGAGAGGAAGGAAAGGTAAATCCATACTAAGAATGTGTAAAAATAAATTTATTTTTAATTTTTTCTGCTGCTACTGCGGTCTTTTGAAGGCGTGTTTCGAAACGCATAGAAATAGCTCCTAAACATTAAATCTTTGATAGAGATGAAGTAGAATGGACAACAATTTTTCCATCAAATATTTAAACTTTCACTGTCTTTCCTCCTTCCCATATAATTTTAACTGCGAATATCATTTGACTCTGAGCGTTATCAAGCCAGTTGAATAAACTCAAACTGAGATTATTCATCTTTATCAAATTGCGCCATAATCTAAAACTCAGGAAAATTGTACTCATCGTTGTTCCTCCATATGATAGTTAACATAGAATTTGGAAAAAGAATCTGAACATGTTTAGCATCATGTACGGACGCAGGAGTCTGGAATAAAAACTGGACATAGTAATAAAAATCTGAATTGGTGGCGATCCCATTTTAATTGAATCATTAATTTGGAAATAGAAGAATGTCCATGCAACCATGCTTGGAGAAAACTAAAAATAACTTTTATAATATTTTAGTTTATTCGTACGATTTCTTGATGCATTACAGCTTTGCAGAATTTAGCTATTTTAATAATACAGTGATTAGTTTGAAAAATAGATTTTAGTATAACCAATTCTTGGGTATCTACATCTATCCTTTAGTAAATATATGGTGAGCTCATACTGCAAAGAAAATCAATTGTGGATATAGCTCGAATTCAATTCATGCTGATGCTTGGATCAATAAGGCAGAACTATCTCTTTCTTTAAACTAATTATAGGCTAATGCTGTATGCATTAACCATAGTTTTCTTTTTTCTTAAGAACAGCAAACGAATTACATTTCTCTAAAAAGAACAAACTCTCAGGTTTTCCTTTCTCTCTATTGCCAGTCACAATTTGTAGCTATTGGTAGCTCTATCCTGCCACTGTCGTTTTTCTAAGGAAGCTCCTTATCAGTGTTCACCAGTCTTGAAAATGTCAGCCAAATTACAGTGCACGTAACGCAGGCGGGGGATCAGCACCGCGCTACTGAAGCCCATAAACCTTGCAGCGCTGAGGCAACGGACCGTGAAATACTTGAAGGAAAGTTGTTACACTGCAGCATGAAGGCAGTGCCCGTATGAACCAGAAAGCATCACGCTTACGAACAAGCCAAGTTTTGTTACTCTCGCCATATACCACCACCAACAAAAACAATAATAATAATAATAATAATAATAATAATAATAATAATAATAATAATATACAGTAGAAGTAATAATACAGCGATACTTCTCTAAACCGGAGAGGTATTTTCAATAAAATTAATCATATATATTATAATATATATTCATTACATGTAAATAATTCAAAGAAAGTGATATACGTAATACACATTAATGCTCAATAAAAGTAAAATAATAGTTATTAACTTACGCTTACTCATATTGAAATGCGCACAGAATAAAAACAAGTTTTTGCAATTCACACCTCAACAGTAACTGAAGACCATACTGCTTATTTTAGCCGTGCAATTGATCACTTCAATAATTTACAGTTATGTACAGAGTACTTTCTGGAAAATACATTACACTTTGTAAATTTTGTAAATAATTGAGAAAGCAGAAAGCACAATGGGGATGCTGTATACAATGATTATAAAGTATTTCGCAGAAGGAAATTAGTTTGATATTAATGGGAGGATTATTGCCAAGCATTCGCTGGTGCACCATTGCTATTGTTTGCATTTTAAGGGATTAAAACAAATCCCAGAATACGCATCCATTAATAAACTGAGATAAAATGTTCAGTTTTTGTTTGTTTATGTCCTATAGCTTTCTTACTTTATTTTAGAACTTAAATAAGGACAAAAGCCCGAGTCTATTCATTTAATGATTAACTGACCCACAAAAGTGTATTCCCTTTGTAATCGCTATTAAAAAGTCATAATATGTATTAATACAATAAGTAGATAACTAAGGATTTCATTATAATCTTAAATTTAGAATAATTCCTTCTCACATTATAATAAACATTTTCGTAATCTCAAAATATGCATACGAATATTTTATTTAAATGTTTCTGATTTTTTCCATTGATAATTTCAGTGTGGTTACTTTGACCAGCATACGTTCTTCCGTTTATAAAACTTTATCTAGTATTTTATTTTCTGGAAATGTATTTAATCCATGAGATTTACTCCCTAAAATAATAGTTAATGATAATGACTGCAGCCTTAGAGACCCCGATTTCGATTCCCAGTATCTATTTGAACATTTGCTGATATGGAAAAATAGAAAAGGGATTACACCCAGTGTCGTGAGAACAACTGGGAGCTTCCTGATGATGAGAGGGTGTTCTGTCGAGTGGAGAAGCCGCGAGAGGACCTAAAGGCGAGGTGTCCCCCCATCAGTACTACCCCATGTCTAATGAGGTCGTGAGAGTGGCAGAGGATGCAGCAGTCGCTGCGGATGGCCTTGGCTTTTCGAAGACTGTTGCGTCAAGGAAGCAATTTAATTTATATTTAATTATATATGCACATAATTTATAACATTTTATTAATGAAACGATCTTTCTTATTATTTTTTTTTATTTCGCTTTTTACAAATGGAGAAAAGGAAAGATTTACATCAGAAAACGAGACATTTTTTTCTGTTTATCGTGTGCAGATACATTTATTGAAACTTTAAGCTCAATATTTTTGTGTTTTATATCCTCAATCAGCGCTTTCTCATTTTTGTATATTTATTGTAAGTTCAAGTTCTTAAAATGAGAATCTCTTGCTTCGTTATTAAACATACTTTACTCGCCTATTCCTTCTTTGTTACATTCATCTATACAAAAAAGGAATTTTAATACATTCTAACAGTAGACTGTTTATCTTCACGGATTGTTTAATCTTTTAGTTAAAATAATTTAAAGTTTTATAATACTAAGACTGCGGTTTTATATCTTGTATGCAGGTAAATTTTTCAATTGTTCTCCATTTCTGTTTAGTATTTTTTGTGTCCAAAAGTGTAATGCTATTAATAATTCCCATACGTTAATTTCAACTATATTTTTAGCTGGTAGCTGGTTAACATTTTAATATTTTAATTGTTTATTTACTATCGCTTTGACTGCATTAGTCATTTTCGGGACTTCTGAGTTAGTGCTTCGTTGTTGTGAGTCTGTAGCTTATAGGGATGAATGAATTAAATGGCTTAATGATGGTGCATATTAATTTGAGTCTTCGGCTCCTTAAAACTATTTGACATTCACCTTCTAAGGGTAATGTAAAGTTGAGATCCCTCCCTTGATCACAATGGTACATGCCTGAGGCGCTACCCTAGTGGGCTTTTCCAATAGAAGGGTACTACCCTTTTCAGGGTAGAAACAAATGCTTTGCTTATATGTGGCTTCTCCTTCTGCTATGTTTTTTCTGTTTTGTATTTTTCCTCAAAAGTATAATGATTATTTCACTTATGTATCGTCATCTTTAAATCAACCAATGAAATGAAACAAAATTTGAATTTTGACCAATCACAGATGGAAATCTCAGTGACATTATCGAAAAAAGTATCAAACTCGTTTTATATGCGACGTGCGTTTGTATTGTCAGTACAGCCACTCTATACCTTCGCTGTACAATTCCTGAGCATTCATCACTGACTACTTTTCTGCGTTTTTAGTAATATTGTAAATTAACAAAATGTGTATTCACTCAAGCAATTGTCTTCGCGTATTCAGCCGCAGTATAAAGTAATTTTATGTAACAATATCTGCTTAAACAACTATAAATCTTAATAAACAAGTTCAGAATAGTAAAATGTCTTCTCTCTCTCTCTCTCTCTCTCTCTCTCTCTCCCAAAGTTGATATTAGTAAATCTAACGGTAATGACTGTAATAGTCGACTTTCGTCTATTTCATTCCCACGGTTTCTGAGTTGGTAGTTGTTCATAAGTAAGTATAAGATTTTATACAATTGGTAATAATTCGTGCGAAATTTCAAATATTGTGTATTACTTTTATTCTTATTTGGCTCTTTTATGTTGGCATTACTGGCAATCGATATTCGTCTGTTGCTACATGGCTTGTAAAGTTTGAGTATTCATAATACAAATGCACAATTATTTACAATATTGTAAGCCAAGTTTACGGAATTGTATTGATTCTTATTTTATTTGTGAAATAATGCTAATAAATATAACTCGAGGGCCTGAGATTTCCAGATTTATCGACAATCATATTTCTACTATTGTTGAGTGCAGGTTATTATCGTTAATCGTGTGTTACAATGATCAACAATTATTTATTAAAACACATCAACAAATATGATCAACAAATATTCATTAAGACAACGCATATAAGCATAAAGTAGAACGATAAGTTGAATATTAACACAGTTTAATTATTTATTATCTTTAATTAATTATTTATTATCTTATACTTATAATCATTTTAATGGTTTCTTATTTACTTTTACTTTGAAAGTTCGCGTATTCATATTGGTTATTATTTATATATATGTATATATATAATATTAATGAAACATAAAAATAAAGAAACACTATTAACAATGTAACAAATTAACACTAATAATAAAAGTAGATAAAGATAAAATACAGAGAAAGAGTCACATTTGAAACTGCAAGTGTGACTCTTTCTCTGTGTTTTATCATTATCTACTTTTATTATTAGTGTTAATTTATATATATATATATATTCAGTAATTTTATTACGTTTTGTGACCATACCATATGTACTTTTGAAAATTAAATATTGTGCATTGTTTATTCTAGATATTCATGTTCAGTTTTTCATTATAGCGAACTTCATTTTGTGGATATTGATGACATGTTATTTTTAATTAAGGCTTTTTCGTAAGCTCAGAATTTACAACTTGTTCCCTTCAGTGGGTACTTTTTTGACTTTTTCTTGTGTTGATAGCCTCCAAAATTATACAAACTCTGTCGATGCCCGTATAAAAGAATTTATGAATCTTCTGAAATGTATATATTCGTTAAACAATCATAGTCAGTTTCATTTTCAGGTATTTGAGATATCAACCCACCCACACAATCCTCTTGTACTTCTTGCCATTCAAGAACCAAAAGTTAAAAAATGTCACTTATGCACGCACCTACTTCGAAATTGTGATTATTATGTTTATTACTATTCCTGGTTTTTCGTCACCATACTTATAAGTGAAAATAACTGACCACTGTTTCATTGTATTCTAAAAAGTATCGTATCATCTTAGGATAGGATAATATTGGACGGAGAAGGATTTGTTTTGCACCTTAGCAATACTGATGAACAGGGATGACAGATCCCATTCAGACCCGGGGGACAGTATTCATAGGCATGAACATGGCTCTATCAGATGGTAAATCCCAGACTTGGTTGATACTACTAAGGTCACGACGGTATAAATTTAATAGCGGTAAGACTTCAAACGCAAATCCACCGCCACGCCCGCACGGCACCACTTCATCTTGTATGGATCTTTATATTATGCAACCAGAGCTATGAAATGAAATTTTATGAAATGGGAGAACAGAAAATTCGTGGCCGAAAGGATCTGAAGACGAGAACCTCTCGAATGTGAATATCAAACATTACACATCTCGCTTGGTATATATATATATATATATATATATATATATATATATATATATATATATATCTTAAGAGGAATCTGTCAGGGAGCTCGTCATAAAATCTTATCTCAAAATGTGCACATAGTTGTTGATAGAAGTTATGCAAGAGCACACTATTAGCTATTTATACAATAAAAAGGGCGAGAAAAAGTATTCCTTTAGATAGTACGGCGCCTACCTGGCGACGGTATTGAACCGTCTTCTTTCACGGACCCCGCTACTGCTGGGAGCTGGAGAGATGGCTAGTCAGAGGAATGTGTTGATAATGTCCAACTTTTCACTATTAATATTCTGCTTTTCTTAACGCAAACAGTGGCTCTTATGCATTTGAATAAATGATTATACATATGCAGTGCGTAATGTTTTACTTGACAGATAAAGCCCTTTTCTGGCATAGGTCGCTAGCCATCTCTCCGGCTTTCAACAGTACCTTCCATCCTCTCTTTCAGCTTTGATCAACCAGCTGATACAACCGCGGCGGAGCAGGGAACGTTCAAACTGTGCTTTTTATGTTGTTTGTCCTATTAATTAACTAAATGAAAAGTTTAAGGTAAGATTTTGAGACGAGCTGTCAGAGAGTTTGACATTATTTTTAAAAACTAGTTTGGTACTCTTGGTTTATTTGCATGCTAATCTTGGTCAGAACGTAATCTATTGCTTGTGTATTGTGTGTGCATACTGCTTGCCATAGAAGAACCCTAGTAGTTGGACATTAGCGCTTACAAGTGTGACCTTCTCTTAGTGTTTATCCTTTTATGCTTTACCAATTATTGTTAATTTAGTTACATCGTTAATAGTGTTACATTATTTTTATTTTATATTATGTATATAAGAAAACTTAGGTAAGTGCAGTATTATTTATATATGAGTAGTAATTAACATACAATTTCTGCACAAATAATATTTTCTGTCCTTTGAACGTATATAAACATTTTACTTAATATTATATTGCTATTTGCATTCTGCATCAATAAAGTTATGAAATATTATCTTCCCTTAAGAGATTAATAACCAGATAGGAACAAAAAATTAATGAAATGTCTTCTTGGTTTCGATTTGTTTTATTCTAATCGCTTCATATTAGTAATTTTATTTTTGTATAACATTTTGTATTTTCTGACTTTTCAAACAAACCCGAAAATGTTAACTTTCCCTTTCAATTCAATAAAGAAAGTGGATGGAATTTTGTTGTAATGTGGATGTTCTCATTTGCAGGCTTTGGTGTGAAGTGAGATTGAGTGAGGGGTAACCCCCCCCCCTCCATTTCTCTTTAGAGCTGATTGCGCCGCGCATGTAACTGCTGAAGTGATAAACATGCATTTACATATTGCCTCGTCAATCTGCGATGAATATGTGCGGTATTCCTATCCCCTAACTACGCAGAAAACGAATAACTACACGCTGTCCCTTTCTGGAGTAGTTTGTGGCAAAGCGGCTATTTTTAATCTGATTTTGTCTTCATAGACTTGACATAGCCTGTATCAGCATTTTCAGGGTCGTCATGGTGTGTCTTTTCTCCATTCGTGTAATTTATTTGACTTGTATTTCATTTTTGCTTTTAGAATTACAGCAAAGCTATATATTGGGTAACCGTCTTTATTGTTAATAAAACCTTGCCCTCATAATCTTCTAAATTGTTCTATATGGCTGCCATATCCCATTTCATTTCCAGTCATAAAAGTTACAGTATCCCAGATTTTCCGTAACACTGAGCATTGTAATTTTCCCTTTACTTTAGCTGTTACAAGAATATAGAGTCGGTGCGGAGTAATTTCTTGCCTACAGAACAACTACATAGTTAGGATTACCTTAGAATATTTGACAATGTGATTCATCTGCACTTTTGGGTTTATCAGTTCATAAAATTTCGTGAATAATATGCTGAAACTAATTTTAATTGTTCTATGAAGTTTTTGGTATACTAAGTAATGTTTTTCATCAAATTTACATTTTTACATTTTACGCGCGCAGTAATTTACAACTTTATTAGTCATTCTCATGATGAGTTTGCAAATGAAGCATGTTTCATATATTAACGTTAAAATTTAAATCGCTGCTGCAGCCTTGAAGTTAATCTCTTTGCGAGTAAAGACAAACATACATAACGTATTCTTTGACGTATTAGTGGTTTCATTGATGAAGGATTGTCAATCGAGATTCAGATAAGGGCGGAAGACATCTAGGAATCCATACTTCTTTGGAGGTCGGAATAATATGAACTGCCAAATAGAATTAAAGGCAATGGTAGTGTCTGCGTGAAAATAACAATTCTACCAACAACAGTAAGAAGTAAGATGAAATTATTTGTTTCAACAAAGTAAAAAAATGCTGAAGTATATATTATGGGCAGTAAAACTATGAATGAAATAAAAGATAATGGCTCAGCATAATTTTAGATTTTCTATTCCACACCTTTATCTGTTTGTTTGTTTATTTCCTCCATACAAAAGAAACAATTTAACGCATATTGGCATTTAATAAAATGAGAGAATGCAGCTCAACAACTTTTCCATTTTTTCCCTTGCTGACAAAAAAGTTATATAATGAATTTGTATGTGCTATAACATCAATTATCAGCTTCATATTGTAGATACGAGTTCAAGTTTTGGAGGAGAAAGCTGGTAAAGAAACCAATTTAAAAAGATTTTCTAATGATTCCAAAGTTCACTTAGACATGCTAATGGACTAGTACATGCACTGTGTAGAAACTTAAAAGGATACTCCTTAATGTAATAACTTTGTTATCATTTGAAAAACGTCGACTGTAAATTTAATATAATAAGAAGACAATAGAGTTTGCATTTGCCTATGCTTTATGTAGCGGTAGGCTAAGTATGTGTGCACTCTTGCTCAGCTAGGAACTTTGCCTGCCTTCTCTTACCGCTGTATATCACCATAGTTTTCTACTATATTTCCTTATCGCTGTACACGGAACTCAGTACGAGTAGTTCGCTCTTTACTTTGGTATAAATAAATACGTCAAGACTCTTGGCTTCTCCTTTCTCTAAACAATCGTGTGGCTGAATGGAAACTCGCATTCCTCCAGGAAGACTTACCCACAAATTTCATCTTTGATATGCGTTAATTTGGAGACTGAGTCTTGTATATGATCAGAGTAATTAATTAATTGTTTATTATATGTATAATTTACATTACTTTTTCCCCCTTTCTTTCTTGTCTTTCAGTACAGTTTTGCTTGTAATTCTGTAAGCTTTTAGCCTGTATTTTTTCTGATTATGTGAGATGGATTTTAAGACCGTTTTACCGCCACGGGTGGCCGAGGTCGTTAAGGCAACGGACTCGTGAGCGGGAGGTCTGCGGTTCGAATCCCGCCAGGACCGTCCTCCCTGACTGGGGTTTTTTCCAGGTTTTCCTCAGTCTTCATAACTGGCAAATGCCGGGGAGGTACCTAAACTTAGGCCTGGAACGCTTCCTTCCTTAAAAAAAAAACCCTTTCCCAATTTATCATTTCATCTCATGTATCATCAGTGTCCACCGCCTGTGGTGCCTCAGTAGTAAAAACGGGCGTTAAACACTACTCAAAAAAAAAAAGACCGTTTTAAATGTTAAATACTTGTAAACACAGTAAATGTTTTTAATTGCTAATAAAGTGCATATTTTGGAAAAATGTTATTATTATTATTATTATTATTAATACGCAAATTATCTTGAAAGTAAAATTTAGAATTATTCAATTATATATATATATATATATATATATATATATATATATATATACTTATTGATAGATAAATTCTAGTAATACATTAAAATGATTTGTTTTGTATTTAAATTTCCCTGCCATGCTTTACATTTAAAATTACCATACAAGAATCCTCTTAGCCTATACTATTCCGGGTTCCTTCCCCGATTAAACCTTTGTCCATAAGCTGTTGTGGTTAAGTATCTCTGTTTCTATTCTGACTAACCTTTCGAATTACCATGATAAGTCTTATAGGTGCCTTTTGATGCAGGTTAAATTAAATAAGCAATTAACTATGAATTATATTTTTAAAACAATTTTTAGTCCTCATTCAACTATTAAGTCTTGAAAAAGTTCTTTCTCTATTGTGGTTACCGTGAGTTACGAAAATTCAGAGTGTTAGAGCTTCTTTGTGGGCAAGCAGGCTTTTTTAATGTTTATGCACAACTCTGTCCATTTTAGGAATGTTAACTTTTTATTGTCAATAAAACGTACTGTAGCTACTCGTCCTGTGCACGCACACTCATCCTCTCTCCCACTCTCTCTTTCACTCACTCACTTTTAACAGCGGACAGAAAATGGATCATGTGGTCACCGATTCCAAAGTACCTACCTGCGTGAGATTCGAGCGTTACCAGTGTGGCCAACCTACTGCGGTGGCAGGCTTTATTGAATAAAGAAGTTTCTCTGCTTCTCCATCAGCGACTAACGCGAGAGTTTGTGAAACAACCTCGATGACATGCTGCATGCTTATAATGCTATCCCCAAGCCTCGTAGTCTACCTTTTTATTGAGGTTAAAAATTGTGAATATATCTACAAAAGTTGATCTTATATTTATTTATACTAATCATACATGAACTGCGTGTTGTTTTATTGCTCGTGTTATTGTGAGACTAAGAGAGATTAACAATAAAATATGGGAAATAAAATATTTCATTCAGAGAAGCGAGTCACTAGATAGTTCTGCTTGAGGAATTGTACCTTTGATGGAGGTGTAAATGGTACTTGCTAGGTAATAATATCATAACTGGTGTCATACATTTAATTCAGTTAACTTTATGATTAGATTTTTAAAATAGTAATTCTGTAATACGTAGGAAAAACTAGATAAACCTCGGTCAGGGAGGACGGTCCTGGTGAGAATCGCACTCCAAATCTCCCGCTCACGAGTACGCGCCTTAACGACCTCAGACACCCGTAGCGGTTTATTTGCAATAAATAGTAGTTAATAGTCTTATCACAACCATACGTACATACTGTGCGACATATCTGAATCCTCCAGAATATTTCAAATTACCTTCTGTCTTCCTTCAGCGCCTCTACGGGTTTTATTTTAGATACAGTAATTTATACGAGTTAAGACGCAGCAGCTGAGTGGCTTTATACGCACTTGCTACAAATAAACCGATATGTTGGCTAATCATTCAAGACTTTCGATGAGAAGTTTGTAATTCATAGTTCTTTCATAAAGCTTCTGTTAAAACCAAGTCTCGGCTTCTGGTCAATGCTAACAGAGCTTTGCTTACCAATCTGAAAATTGTACTTCCCTTTGGAGATGCTACTATTGGAAGTTCTCCGCTCCTATATTACTTGTATAATTTCTTTTTCACATACAATCATAAATAAATATTAATTGTTCTATCGTACATCCTACTCTTGACATACTTCACAATACACAGAAAGTCTAATACGCACTTCCTACAGAAATGTAGCTTGGACATAAGCGTGATAAATACAACTAACCAAGCTCTCTATTGATCACCATTCAAAACTGACAGTTCCTGCGCGGATGACTCCATGTGGGCATTCAGCGTAGTTTTTATTTTGCATTAAAAGGAATATTTTAGACGTGTTAAAGATATTAGGCAGATTTCTGCTTGCATGTCATGTTACTTGCCTTTTATTTTGTTTACACAGAACGGCGAAAGAGATTTAACTAGTACAGCAAAGACAGGCTAATATTTCATGAAAAGAAATGAAAGCTCTGCTGCATGCAAGTATAAAAAAACTGTGTCCACGCTAACTAATTCTTCCCCTCAGCATGTGACATGTTAATAGATATAGCTCAACGCTGCCTCATGTCATGATTTCATTAGAAAGGATAGTTAAACATTTTTTCTCAATTGATTAATTATCTATAAATATGGGCAGGTACTTTAGCACATATAAACTCGAAATGAGTACAGTATAAACCGTATCTATACTGCAAGACTTCCTCACAGCGTTCCACAATAATCTGAGGGGGATTTAAAAGGATCAAAGAATAAATTGACTAAAAAAGCGTTAAAAAATAACAAACGCTGCTGTATAAATTAACTTATTCCATAAGTAATATACTTTGGAAACGTGAACAAATATTTCCGATTTCAAGTCGGAATTTTTCTACAGAGGAAAATTATGTCTCCAGTTTTAAAATCAACCTGTCTGACAATAGAAGAGACTCTCGGTTTGACAGCCTGAAAATGCATATTACCATGCAGTGTAGTTTTATTGCCAATAAATACAATATAGGCTTTAGCAATTTGTTCTCGTTAATTTGAAAAAAAATTGATTCTTCAGCACTGGTAAAATCACTTCTCCGTATGGCTATTTGGCAATTAAATTGCTATTACTGAAAATGGTTTATAAAAACCCCAATGAATAAATTAAGTATCCTGTATACGCAAAATTATTAAAAGTTGACAAATAAATTGAATTAAATTATAAAGTAATATTCTTTGAATTTTTGGTTAGTATTAAAAAGCTATTGATTATAAGCGCGTAATACAGGAATATGTTGACATAAAGGAATTTATTTTCTAACCATTAATAAGCTTAAGCGTTTTTCTACCAGATCTAATGCACAACTCTCACCAAAATTGTAAGCATTAATTGGACACATAACCACAATTTGTATCTAAAAATCTTACTCATATTAATTAAAGCATTTGGATACTCGCATGATTTATGTAAGCTTATTCTTACGGAAAACAAGTTGGAATGAATTGGTAAGGACGGATATTGGCCTTCAGCCTTGTCCTACGGCTGGAAGGAACGAGTAAAGGGGATGCAACACCCGAGCTCCCACTCCAAGGAATTCGAGTTTCTCATTGTGACACTTCCATACCAAATGCGGTGCAGAAATCTTTCCGAAATGCAAGTCACGTCACACCTCAAACAGCATCAGCTCACCTCATCTACCACTTTCAATCTTTAATAGAACCAACAAAAATACATTAAAAGAAAATGAGAGAGCGGAATATTCGCGGAATGAAAAAAATTCATCGCAGAGGAAACCGCACGAAAAAACCCAAGGGCTAAACGACTGATCCCAAGGAATTTTAATCCAGGACCTCTCTAATAGGAGCACTAAGCGTTATAAAATGGACTGAGATTATTTGTGAAAAACGATTTGAAAGAAAAATTTCTCCGATAGTTTGAGCAGCCCTGCTTGTTTACTGAAAACGTATTAAGTCATTGCTTTCGTTTCCTCTGTTGTAGTAAGTTAATTTAAGCAATGTTAAGTGCTGGTTACATGCAGGCTAAGACTTTCTAGAAGCCATTTCTCCGCTTGAACCTTATCAAGGGCTGCCAACACATCTTAAGATCACTCTTTGGAACCATCTCTGTACCGAATATAGCGAAACTTGGAATATAACGAACCATAGATGTAAACACTTGTGTTATATTAGTATTCTGCATGGTTTGTCATGCCGAGTACACATACTTAATGTGTGCGCTTTACGAGCTCAAGGCAACACGAATGCTGTTCTCAGAACGTAATTCTCTCTCTTGTTAATCTCTCTGTTAAAGAGGACTTTCCCTCTCGGCATATCCATATTGCAGGATTATGCTGCTTCTTACTTATGTTCTGCATATCAGAGGTAATTGTGTCACCGTGATGATAAAGTCCGGTCATTTTATAGTTGCTCCATAACCTTTAATAGATGTTGTTTATTTCCAATATAAAATTATATATCTTGCACAAAATAAATAAATATGCACTAAATAAACATTTAAGAAAAATAGTTATTTTTACTTATAAAACTGAAACTAGAGTATTTTTTGCTTAATACTACAATATTCTTATAACACTCGGTATTACGAACGTTAGTTTAATATGAAATTATTATTATTTTTATTATTATTATTACTATTATTATTATTATTATTATTATTTTTTTATTATGTTTAATAAAACAAATTACATGTTTATAATGTTACATATTATAAGTTTTACATTTCTCTTGACGTATTCAAAATTTATTCATAGTGAAATTAATAATATTACAGAAATAGGTTTCTAAGACGTTGCTTGCATGCCTGGATACACGTTTTGGTTGAAAGAAAGCTAACAACAGCGGCGCTCATTTTTTTTTTATTAATTTAGTTTTATATAAAAAATTATGAAAACTACCTCTAAATGTTGCTCGTCAAAATGCATTTAAAGAAATACTACGATATTGGTAACATTGACCAGAGATTTAGGTAACGTTTCTTCTTTGCTCCTCTAGTGAGAAATTCGCGAATTATTTCTTTTAACATGGAACATTCCGGAATGACTGCAATAATTTTATTTATAGTTACTAATTCATTTATAAAGATTAAGAGTTCTATTCTCACACTATACCCGATAGTCTAAAAAACTACAACCTATGGTAATGAGGTGTAAAACATTATTTTTTATGTTTATATGTATTCAATGCATTGGTCTTATCTTGACGTCTGTATATTTTGAGCTGAATACTATAGGTGTAAGTCTGTAGGTATGAATGAAATGAAATGAATTAATGATGACGCAAATAAGTTCGGAATCCTTGGCAACTTAAAGCTATCGAACATTCATCTTCTTAGGGTAAGGAAAAACTCAAATAAAACCTTACTTAGACGGGATTCGAACCCAGGAACTCCTGGTTAGTAGTTTCAAACCAATTTATCACGTAGTCGGTCAGAATGTTGTTATATATATAGAAAACATGCTACTAGATAAAGCGGTTTGATTTACTCCATGAATTGCATGTTGTTAAATGCCATACTGAGATAAAAGGAATTTAAATATTCAGAAACCTGCAAGCATAGTATGTAAATTCAGAAAACACTCAGAAGAACATAGCTATTTTGAAATAATGAGCCCATGGTGTTATTCACTAGATCATTTATTGCTTAAACATGCATTTAAGCCTGAAAGTATTGCATCATATATATATATATTCTCAGCACGTGACCAAGAGCTAAGATCGAAATATCGTGTGGTTATATTGTTCAGTTTTACGGTTTTTAGTGTGAGCTTTTATATGAACTTTTATATTGCATTCTGAGTGTTTTTATGAATTATATATGTAACAAATTAACAGTAATAATAAAAGATTTAAAAGGATAAAACACTAAGATGATGTCACACTTGAAATCGCTATATTTCGAACTCGCAGAGCTCTTCTATGGCAAGAAGACAAGCGACCACTTGTGAGAAGAACTCCACGAGTTGGAAATATTGCGATTTCAAGTGTGACTTTATCTTAGTGTTTTATCCTTTTAAATCTTTTATTATTACTGTTAATTTGTTGCATTACTAATAGTGTTACCTTATTTTTCTTTTGCTTTTATATTATATATTTTTTTTTTCTTCAAGAATATAATCTTCTGCCAAGACCGTCCTTTCTGTTTTGCGTTTCTTTCGGGTTTCTCTCAGTCCTTTTAAGTGGCAAATGCCAGGGACGTACCCTAAACCTCGGCTTGAAGTACTTCCTTTCTTAAAAAAAAATCCTTTTCTAATTTATCATTTAGTCTCAAGTATCATCAGCACCCACTGCTTATAGTGCCTCAGTAGTAAAAATGGGATTTAGTATACTTAAAAAAATATAAACTGTATTATTATTTGACTGAAAGTTAATTAAGTTATACCACAGTTTCTAACATTATGAACCTTATTTGACTTGCATCCGAACATATTACGATCTATAATGAAAATAAATCACAGATCTTGCAAATTTTCTAGGAGGTGCACTAACATTTTGTTTTTCTTTCGATTGTATCCCTTATCGAATACTATTACTATTACTATACTATTACCATCATCTCTACTATCGACACTTCTTGTGTTTGGGTACGAAAGAGTCACTATATGAAATGTAATATTTGTAATCCTGCATTGTGACTTCATAATTATTAAAAATGTTGTTAGAGTAAGTTGAACTTACAGTATATTATTATAGCATAATATCAGTCATGACTGTAATATTTACCTACAGTGCAAAATGAATTATAAGCAACTGCAGATTTGTGTTTTTTTTATTTTTATAAAAACATTTTCTAGTGTAAAACCATCTCCCTGGTATGCATATTTCTGTTTTTAGCTCCGCACCACTTTAGAAAAATGTTATATTTCATACCTTTCCTTGGGTTTTGGGGTAAAAGCGATTCGCAAGCAATATCTGCAGCAACTTTCAACCAAACATCCATTCTTAACAATATTTATCAAGGAATTAACTTTTTAGTAAAATATCACTGTAAAACTTGACTTTTCAACATATCCTTTACCCTTAAATTAAATTCCAAGTCTTTAGCAACTAAGTCATATGGTACTTGAAAGGCAAAGCAGATGAATTTACCACAAAATAATAAACTATTGGTAAATATATAAATATGACTTAACCTTTTTATAATTTTCCTCGATTTTTTTGGGCCTTGGAAAATATAGTTTGCCAACTCCGAGGTGTAAGTTACTTTTTAAATCTGCAATGTTTAGAAAATCACTCTCTTAAGGCCCTTGGTTTTTCTCCAACAGCATTCTCAATCTAAAAAGTGGTATTTACAATGCATGGCACTATTAGTTCGTATTATGCTATTACTTTACTGACATTTAAAACAAAAACGATATTGCAACTTCCCAGAGTGTTTATTTATCTAATGTGGCTTATAACTTATATCATCATAATATAAGACAACTAGGAAGAGTTTTGCACAGGCGCAGTATAAACAATGTACGTACTGCATATTATGACACTGAGTTTCGAAAGTTTAATACAATGTACTTTAAATGATCAGTTTGGAAATATTGCGAAAACGGACATGTAGCGATGTACGCTCTTATTCGATCTATATCCCTCAGTTATGGGCACTAAATATACTTAAATGTATTTAAAGATGTAATTATTTTCAAGTAAATATGAAATGAAATATGTAATAAATATATCAAATATTTAAAAGTGAATTTAAAATAAAACAAGCAATATAATATACAATTGTAAAATTGCTATTCAGAAATGCATTTCATGTTCATTTATATATGAAATAAGTTTAATATGTCATCAATTTTTTTTTATTTGCACTAAGGAAATATATATTGCGGTTTTGTAAGAACCTCGTTCCAATAAAATGGAAATATATATTTTTATATTATGCTATCATTTAACGATTTTATTGTGGTGTTAATGGAATTTTGTTCATCATGAAATGCTAGGCAATTTTAGCCCATTTTACGCGACTAATAGATAAAGTGATTGACGCTTAGAAGCATGCAAAATAAACAAAATAAATAAGTTTAAAATAACGCTGCAAAAATACAGAATATACATTAAGTAGTGCTCTATATGATCTTATAAAACAATTTAATGTTGATTCAACAACGTGAATTGTAGAGAAATAAGAAAACTAACTTATATTTAAATTCTTTATTACAATGGTTGTTATTAAATTATTATCCCCAGTGTCTGACCGCATGTGCTGATATTAAATACGCAATACATTTAAAAGCAGATTCTTACTCTATGCCGTTTATAATAATAATAATAATAATAATAATAATAGTAATAATAATAATAATAATAATTATTATTATTATTATTATTATTATTATTACAGTTATTACTATCCTTATTCTTTTAACTACGTTAAGCAATGGTTGTATGACTACTTTATTTAAATAATGCAGTTTTTGTATACCATGAAAGGCACGTACGAAGGTTGTAAAGTTATTAGTCAGTGTGTTAATTTCAATAAATACACTCTTTCATTTATTTATATTATTTATAAAGGCTGTATATATAAATGTTGACTCTTATAATTTCAGTAACAAAAATATATTTCTTACTAGTGTGATAAATGTATTTTAATAGAGTTATGCATAATAAAAATGAATAAGAAAACAACTAACTTTGACTGCCCGCATAAAAATTTATATATGCTCTCACGCCAGTCTCAATGTAAATGCCGACCCTACAAATGTAATGCTAAATTTGTTAGAGCTACATGTCTCTTACCTGCCTAATATTAATAAGTATAACGCTATTTTACGACACATGGAGATAATAAAGTTTATGTAAAAATAATGAAAATGGAAACGTTATTTAAAATGTGCATGTGATCATACATGAAGCCGCAGTAAACAAGTATGGATGTCTCTTATTGCAACTCCGGAAACCATCCCAGAAAGTTATTCGCCTTCTTTTAGATTATAAGAGAGCAGGCACCATTTATAATTCACCCATCTAACCCCCCACCCTTTTAACATTTTATCCTAATGATTTAATATTATCTATGATATTACAAATTGATGTATATTATTTTATTTGTTAAAGTTTTTTTTTTCATCTATGACTTAAAACTGCTATAAATTATAAACTTTTAATAACAAAGGTATTAAAGCTATTGAAGTATATAAAAGCAAATAAATTCCAGCTTCTAAACTCCTCCGGTTGATATCCATTGACTTAAACCAAAAGTGAAATTATTTCAAAAGCTATTGGTATGTAAAATTTTGGTATCTGACATCGAATGTGAATAAAATGTTCTTTAATGATGGTTAAAATTGTAAATACACTGCAGAATTCTGGTTAGATGAAGAAACAGCTACTTAATTTCAGAAAATTCGTCATATGAAATAGACGTTCAGATACAATTTAATAAAATGCAATGGCATTTGATCCCAAACATATATCTTTAAATGTTTTAATTTAAAACAGCAATAATAACAATATTATTATTAATGATGACGAGATGATGATGATGATGATGATGATAATAATAATA
This sequence comes from Metallyticus violacea, assembly GCA_030762175.1. Lineage (NCBI taxonomy): Eukaryota > Metazoa > Arthropoda > Insecta > Mantodea > Metallyticidae > Metallyticus > Metallyticus violacea. The sequence goes on from CM060833.1 coordinate 116,761,461, forward strand.
ATAATAATAATAATAATAATAATAATAATAATAATAATAATAATAATAATATACATTTACAGTTCTTAAAACTAGATTTTTATATCCTTAGCAGTTAAATGAGACTATAGAGGTAACCGCAAGCCTCGATCTGTTTAATCGCGTTTTTCGCATTAAATAGCTTATCTGAAAAAGGTTATATTTATGTTATTAGGTCATTCCGATCTTAAATCGAAAAAATTCAAGAAATAAGATTTGAACGGTAGCGAAAATGGCTGTTTAGACTGCTCAAAATTCCTTTAGATTCGTTGACAACGGTAACATTGTCATTGGATACTATATAACTACTGCAGTATATCTATATGCTTAAATAGGCAGCGCAAAACATAAAATGGAGAGGTTGCCTAAAGGCTTTACTTAAAGTTGATATCTTAGTTCCTTCAACTTTAAAACCTGTGAATCTGATGAAATTATTTGTATTAGGTGTGGGAGCCTAATAACTGGTTAAATTTTACCATATACATTCTAATATTTGAAGTTTAATAAAATGAGCATGGTTCTTGCTGTATGCTTTTTTTTAAACAATTAAGCAGACTCCAAGTAATACGTTTCTATTCGTCATAAACCATTATTATTGAGCAAGACAAGCTGTATTCCTCTCGTTGTAAGCCATATATAACATAAAACTACAAAAAAAGTGCCTTTCTACTAACGTTTATCTGAATAATAGTAGGTTTATAAAGATTATGAAATGATAATATGAATAAATATTTCATACTTATTTGAATAGCAGAAGAATTAAAAAAAATAATATCACGTGTGTGTATGTGTGTACATAATTTTAAATAAAAAATTAACAACATTCCAAGAAGAATTAATTCAAATTGAGCTTTTAGACGCATTTTACTAAATAAACTAGATTTTAAATTAGAACCCATTCCTTGAATTAAGTGAATACTTTTATCCTAATAATATTATAATTACAGGTATAATAGTAATAATAAGCAGACCAATAATCTTTATTAGTAAATAAACAAGTACATTATATAGTTTTCGTCTTATTAAAAACAAAACAATAAAGCATCTGTAAAGATATTGCAGATAAACAACTATCGGGTATTAAAATTTCTTCTGTAATTTAAAAGTTGCAATTTAATAAAAGTATTTTAATTATTAAAATGGTTAATTTATGTAATAGATGTAATTTGTTACAAAATATGCTATAATGAAACTACTTAATGATGTGCAAATGCAGAGATTCAGAGCATTAGTTAAATTGTCTTCTAATTGCTGGTGTTAGAACATTCATTATTGTCAGGAATTTCGACATTCCTTAAACAGGCATGGATATAAATAGAAGACATGTTAAAATTTAGAATGCTATGTATAGAATTCTATGTTACAGATAAATAATATTATTTTCTTTTGTTACACAATATATCCTGTGATCCCTATAACATGACCATATTTTAACATATTATAAAAATAAATTGAATATACAGATATGAACGCATTCTTTGTAATAGTTATTCTAAGTCTTTTAAGAGAACAAGTGTTCTGGAGAGCTAATTTGTATAATGTCCCAGTGATAATCAATATAGGACCCCAACAATTTAGTATTATTAACTAGTAGTAATGGACGTTTTATTGTACACTTTAGAATACATGCAAATAAACACAACTGTCGCATGGGCCTTACGGACACATTGGGTTTAAGGCTAAATGTGATTATTCAGATTTTACCAGATCAAGACTAAGTTTATCAGCAATAAACCATGTCACCAAAATATACATAATAATAAAAAGATCATACTTGATTCCTGGATGGCTGAAAGACGTTGACATCGTCAATAAGTAAGAAAATTCAGGTAGCCAAAATGCAAATCGCATAGTATTAAAAGAGCGCAAGAGCAGGTACAGAAACAACTACGTATAATAAAGAAAAATATTCGTAATTCTGTGGAAATCATTTTGGGAATATGCCACACTAGCTCTCCTAGTGAATGTGACTTGATCTCGTATAAAGTGAAAGAAAACCATTTGTTTACTTACATGCACTTTTTCATTTGCTTACCAACAATTAATGAGTTTCCACGGTTTTATTACAGATGTCAAAAATTTATGTGTTATATAATGGAGAAGGTATTTCATTTGATAGGCATTTGTGTTGAAGAAATGTCGTTCTCTTTGATGAGCATCTATTGTTAGAATGTTTTGTGTGGTTATATAATTTAAATATTGGTTATTGAATTGAATTTTAAACGAATATTATAATATATTCAATTCACGGTTTACAGTAATGCAGCAGATATTATTGTCCGAACCAGGTCTATATTATAACATTGCTGTGATAAGAAAAACTGTAAATGCATTATTTTACAGTCAGGAAATGCAATATAGATAAATCCGGGACATTACAACGCGCAATTGACTGGACGCATGCACGTAAAACATAGATATATTGAATTTATCCGTTGCACGAAGCTTTGTAACTCTACATAGCCATAAAGGAATTGCCAACAATGTAGAGAAAAATAGGAGCACTCCAAAATATTGACTTCCTTTAAATGTTTTGTTCATTGAATGACCTGCAGCATGCCTTTGGAAGAAGATGGTTTTCACCATGTCACGTACTATACTCATTTAGACTATGAACCTATTTTAATGTAAATAATTGTTATTAAGGGAAAATGACACTGCACAAATTGTTACTACTTAAATTATCGTTTAAAACAAACGTGTCCATAACAATTAGTTTTCGAAGAACTATAGACTATGAAACGTATTTGAATTCTTATCTAGGAACTATGCATTATAATTAAATTTATATTTTAATAAACTTAGACGTAATAAATCAAGTAATGTTTTAATATCTGTTTCCTCGTATGTAACAATAAAATCAAAAACCCAATATATATGATTTGATGTACCATGTAAAGTAGCCCCTTATATTCAGTATTCTATAGACTCCTTTAGCATCATTATTACAATAATAATATTAACGGCAATGATAAGCTTTTAAGAAGTATTTTATTAAAATTCATAATGAAGTATTATACATTCATGGGAAGAACGTATTGAATGATCAAATTGATTCGAACTTTACCGCGAGTCAGTTTGAATGGGTGAAGTAATTGTTGGTCAGTGCACCTTGCTTGAAGGGTATAGCTTCCGGAATCTGATACTGCATAATACAGCAAGTGCTAAAATTCTAAGCAAGTTGTAAACAAATTGACATAGAACTACGAAGTGGTAATGTTCTTACTATTTCGCTCTCTTTGCCCCTCTGAGGTATACTTCCGCTTTCTACGGCGAATTATCAGAAATAGATAAACTGATTATACTGCTCTGCAGTAGTAACGTCAAATTGCTCACGAAAGTTTGAATAAATTTGATCCATTATATATAATATAATGCGATATATTAACATTTCTTTAGTTAGGCATGCCGTTGGAGTGAGTCATACTTCCCTCCCTCCCCCAACCAATGTAAAATTGTACTTAACAGTGTGACATACACAGTTTACATTTGGACATACACTGGAATACTGACCTTCAATAGCAGCAGAAGTTCAGCCTTGGACTGGTTAAGGATAAGAAAGCATGGAGTAATTATTTTTTATGTTCTGTTACTTTTTGTTAAACTTAAAACTAACCTAACCTAATATGTGAAAAAGTAACATTTATTGCATTAAGAATAATGTAGAAAAAATTTATTATGGAGTAATAATAGTTTGTAATATTCTATTATGCTTTTGTTAAACTTGAACTAACCTCACCTAACCCAATGTATGAAAAAGTAACATGTATCGGATAAACGGTATTGTAGGAAAGGTGTTATAATGGAGTAATATTATTTTATGTTGTACTATTTTTTCATTATACTTAAACTAAACAAACCTAACCCAGCCTAACTTATGAAAATAGTAGCATTTATTCGATGAAGAATAGGGTAGTAAAATTACGAAAATTAAAATAATAGTAACATTTATTTGGAGAAAAAAAAAGATTACAAGTAAGAAAAAAATTATTATATACTTTAAATCGAACCCGCACACTCACAGAAGTAGCACGACGCTCTAACCAACTGAGCAAATAGAGCTTTATGCTTAGAGTGGAAACTATTCACGAAAAGTAATAGCTACTACTAAAATCGTTTTCGCTACCGTTCAACACTGCAGCCTGCACTGCCTTCTCCGTAATAGAAATCCGAGGAGGTTCAGACTGTGATAAGCAATCTCTGTTTAAAAGTTTGGTTTGTTTTGAAATTTTATCTTGGGTCTCTACTCAAAGCATTCTACATCTAAGCCAAGGAAACTATTTTTCGGTTCGTAGATTATATACACTAAGGTGTTACCTAAGTGATATAGGCTTTTAAAGGCATGACATAGTTCACATCATCTTCCACTCTACTTCTGTGGCGAAACTCGAGGGTAGACAGAAGCTAAAAACAGAAGACTGGTCTCAGCAAAGTGCTGTCAGCTCCCGGTGCGTCTTCCTGCCATTTAGTGACAATCATCGCCGTTACCACCGCGTACTCCTCGTTATCAGCGCTATTCGAAGCGAAATGAATTGGTGATGCGCTAATCAAGATGTGACGCCCAGCGGCCATAACTCGATTACTGCATCGCGTCCGTCGTGCTCGCGTAGGATGTGATTTGCATACTTAAAAGGGACATGCACACTCTTTCTGTAGTTTACACAGCTCGGTGAGTCACGGGAGAATATGTGTGCAAGATGGCGAGAGTTGCAATAGCACTTGCTTTTATTTTCAAAAGGCATTCAAGTCCATTTAGTGTTTGGTTAAGCAACATTTACAAAATGACAAAAATTGTATTTTAATTATTGTTTTATCTTAATAATAACAAAATTGTGGATGGGACGTTTGAAATTTTGAATCCCGCGAATCTTTAAAAAAATTGGACGTCCCTTCTTTTCTTTTTCTTCTTTTCTTTCATTGGAATCTTTTGAATTATAATCTTAATAATTTGTTAAGGTTTTTCAAAGTCCACTTGCAACTCTATTGACGTCGAATAGAAGCGTTTTCTAAAAAAAATATGATTGTTGAAAAGTGGTTGTACCTGGATTTCCAATATGTCAAATTGTTTTCTAGCAGAATCTTCCGGAACTTTCTAGTAATGAGATTACTCTGCTCTGGACTCTCTCGAAAATTCTCCAAAGGTACTCTCGATATTTTTGGAAGTTTCTACCAGCTCAAGCCGAGGTATGTAAATGCTGCGACTCAAGTAATCAGCCAATTGAACTACTAAGCGGCAATCTGTGTTAGCACTCAGCTCCCCGCTGTGTCCCACTTGAACAGAACAGAATAGAATGTTTTGTTTTAAATGACAAAGTTAAGGCGATAAGGCCTTCTCATTCACTAAACCAGTTCAATTGATTACAGTGAATGATACAAGACATTTAGATATTTACACCTTCAAGTATGACACCATAATTTAAATAAGTAATATACTAAAATTGTTTATTTACCCACTGTGAATGAAATATAAAAATACTACAAATAAATATCTTTTACAAGCTAGAATCATGATTGATATTTCTGAACCTATATTCAGTAATTTTAGTGTGTATAAATTTTCAGTGTTTGTCTACTTAAAGTAAACAAAAGTTATGATTTTAAGTTTAGTTAAATAATACATAAACAGAACCAATTAATGTAATAAAAATAATTATAAAAGTAAATAAATCTAGATCATAGGAATCAAGAAGATATATAATAATAATTAATAAGGAAAAATAACAGATGTTCATCAACATTTCATGGAAACCGATCTAGTAAGAAAAAATTGTTTTAAGTTTTGTCTTAAACACTTAAATTGTCCGAAACCCTGAACTTCCCTCGGGAGCATGTAGCAATTCTCAGAAATGAACTTGCTTACGCTACAATCTACACTCAGCATTTTCCTGACTGTATTTTTATTTTAATGTTTTTTATATTTTTATGTTTTTAGCTTTGTCTTCTTATTATTATTCGTATATAAAAGGCTCGAGAGATTCAAGATCCTTTTAGGATTCGCATTCGAGATAACGTATTACCCCCCTCATCTCAACTTGTTATTATAACATTGCAGTATATTTGTGTTTATCTCATAATTTATTATGTTAAAATCATGTTATATTCTTTGCATTCCATTACAACCTTCTTGTATTGTGGAAACGATAACTAGGCTATTAATCCCACGGACATTATTTGATAAACAAGAGAGATCGACATTACTTATCTTCATTTATATAAACATACTTCTCACCTCGGTTAGTGTGCTCTGTTGCCACGTTTCATTCGGCTCTTAATACCAGGATAAAATAAAGACTCCATTAGTATTTACCTAAATTTTGTACAGCTGTTTCTCTTTCACTATTGTTTCTACATATTGCAACTTCCGAGGCTCCGAAACAAACTGAGATATGACGAAGTAAAGAGAAATGTTGCAACTAGGTCTGGACTTCATGTGGAGTTGATGCGCAACTGTTATAAACAAATCCTATTTATTGGAGGAACAAGTAATAGGACAAGTAGCACAAGTAGTTTCTGATATGGATACCGCTTGTTTATCGCTTATTTTTCAAACCCTTACCGCATGTTAACCTATTCACCGTTTCTATAATACTTTTCTTTTTGTATAGCCTTATTAAGAAAGTAAATAAATAGTAGTTAATGTGTTTTAAAAATGTCATTTTTCTCAGAAGAAAACCAGGACCAAATGTCGCAAATGCAATACATTTCAGATATGTATATTCAGATGTGTGTGTGTGTGTGTGTGTGTGTGTGTGTGTGTGGTTCTTTAAGGCCTATTGCTATGGATCGGACATTATATGCGCGGACTCAGAACTCTAGTTCCATTTCGAGCTGCCTGTGTGAGCTATTTTTACATAAATTTAACATAGGATTTATTGTTTTATATGCCATAAAGTTTTTGCACAATATACTTCAAAATGTGGAACAAGTCATGGGATGCTCAAAGTTATACTAATGATATTTATATGAGAATGAAAGATGTTTTAAGTAGTAGTGGCGATAGTGGTAATGTTATATTTATTCACAATATATGTTTGTTACAATAAAACTCATCTATGGCGCACGGGTCCTGGGACCGTAAGTGCTTTTACAATTACTTAAGAAATACATGAAGCTACACAAGCTGGGGACACACTATAAGTATATGTGATATGTAAAATAAATTAATGAAAAAACGGGAAAAATAAAAAAATGCTCGAATAAAACGAGAAGGAAAGAAAAAGTACAAAAATTAATAACTTAGCCCCATCCATAGGTATTAATATTTTCAAAATACTGTCTGTTATTGACTATCCCCTTTCCCGGTAATTGTCCTTTCCGATCTGAGCTGTCTTACTTTAAATAAACATTAACCTACTCCATCCTTCTCCTTCCTGTCTGCCAGCAAAATCCAGCTCTACCACTTTGTTTTAAATATATAAATACACATGCTTTGTGTCATATATACACAAAATATTTATGCTGCTGCTATATAAGTTAAAATAAGAGTCGTACATTTCATACACTCCAGTTAAATAGATTGAGGTAACGCTTCTTTGCCTTCCGCAAGACACAAACATTGACTGCAAACTTTAAACATTTATTCCAGTTGAGGAAATACTGAGGTATTTTCTTTCAGCACTCTTATAATCACCATAAGTTTCACTGTCACTTCTTAGCCGTCTTAGGAAATTAAAGGCCTTTAAAACACTCTGAAATATTAATCACAACGAATGTAAGAGCATCAAGTTCTGGTGATGTTTGGAAGAATGAATCTCTCATCAAATCGTCCCTTCTTCGCTAGTGTTGCCCAGATTTTTATTTTCACGGCCCCAGCCCTTTTATATGATTAATCGCTCTAGGTACATTCCCTTCCTAGAAGGAAAATTCCTTTCTGACTCCTTGGAAATGTCGAGAAAGGAAGGTTAGCGGAAAACTTTATAAATAATGCCGCGATGTGAGTCACGTTCAGGAGCAGCGATTTTATTTCCATTCAGTAAAATTATTGCTGTTACATTGTTTGTCTCCCTAAGTTAACCAAGAATTAGAGAATAAGTTAAACAATAAGTAAAGGAAGAAAAAGCCGTCCATATTTAAGCGTATACTAGTTCCAAAGGAAAGCGCTTATGTTCTACAGCATAATTGTTTAAACCATGATAGTATATTCATACTGATAAGGAAGCCTAAACATTACCGTGAAAATTATTCATTTCGCTATTATCATTCCTTTGGCAGAGAAGTTCTGCAGCAAAAGTTCTATTTTTTCGCCACTCAAAAAGATAACTTGTGTTCAATACGAGCATGAACTTTGATAATCTTTGCCGAAATAAGAATCATAAAAATGTTCTCAGGGAGTGGGGCAGTATAATGAAACATATTTGCCAATTGAATTTCACAGACTTTGTGAAAGAATGAGATATATTTAAATAGGGTTTAGTATTGAATTTTAATAATATAAAGGACTAGTTAATAATTTTAAGGTGTGGTGGAATTCATGAGTAACTTGATTTCACAGCACCAAGTGAATGTGAGAAATGTTCAGTTATGTAACATTTTCTCCATAGTTGTTTGTTGTAGGATACTTATCTAATACAGAGAGCTCTTCAATTATACAGAGCCTTCATTTGGACGCCTGACCGGATCAACGCAGATTTGCCTACCCTCTTTTAACCCTTTCTGTTCCCCCCTTCACTTCCCGCCTCTCCTTGCACTGACCGAAGTCTTTGTGCTGTACAGGAGTTGAACATTGTGAGACCACATGTTTCAATGTTATAGTGTGTTAATGTTGTTATAATGCTGAAAAGTGCGTATACTTTAGCATAATCTTCATGTATGATTTCTATGTGACTACAAACCATGTAGAGAAGTGAGGTGGTGATTTATAGACAGATTCCATGCTTACGTGTGCCTTACAGAGAAACGGTTCGTAAACGGAATATGTTTAGGGAAACAGAATCTGTTCCTGATAAGAATCCGAAAGTAAATCGCCATGTTCTTACAGAGGAAAATTTCAGTGATATCTAAGAAAAGTTAGAACGAAGTCCAAAGAAATCTCTGAGAAAGCTTGCAAACCTCGGCTTCTAAAATTTTAAAATTATAACCCTATAAGATAACTGTAATTCGCGTATTGCAATCACATGATGTGAGTAGAGTTGATTTCTACAATTGATTGTTGGAAAATGTTAATGATGGCTCTATTGACTCACTTCTCCCCCTCCCCGGAGGTAAAATGGCTTTATTAAATGACCAAAACAATAGATACTGGAAAGTATAAAAACCCGATCCTGTACAGGAAATGCTAGTTGTGTTTGGTGCGCTGTAGAAAGCTATGTGCTTGAATTTAAGGGGCTATGAATATCCCACTCCGCCAGCAGAGTGCTAAGCAAATCCTTGTTAAGCCGGCCAAGCGTTCAAATGAGGGTTCTGTAATATAAAATGCATGTATCACTTGTAATATTTGGCAGAGAGCTTCATTTTAGGCAGATATTTATTGCCGGAATTTTTAATATTTGCATTCAATCTATCTGAAAAATCTTGTTAATACTGAAACATATAACAAAATTCGAGTGAAAATTTAATCCGTACAAGTAATTATAGCTCCTTTATGGAAAGCGATACACTACTTTATTTCTCACTTAATTTTGATCTGCAATTAATAGATTTCTGATATATTTATCTTTTCAGGATTTAACACATTGAGAATAATTTGACTCTTTGCCAATCATGATAATAATATTCAGTTCTGCTTGTTTGTAAAGTTTTAGGCTTTCTTTGTAAATACCTATTTAAATTATTAGAGACTTTGAGTTATTTTATGTAAATTTATATTCATAGTAACTGCAAAATTTGTCAAGTACCTAAATGTAATTCGTTTTCTTAACATTTATTTATCCACATTTTACTTACCACTGATTTTTTTAAAATTCAGCGTAGTATAAATGTTTCCTCTATGATTACATTACGTTTGCGTCATTTTTATTGTCTATTTATTACAGAGAAACCCCACAGTATTTTGATGGTAAAAAGAAGTATTTTGTCAAAATTTGTCAATATGAATAAATAAATATGACCATGCACATTACGTGGAATTTTACAGGTAAAATTTATGTTTTTATCTTGTCAGTTAAAGAAAGTAATGTGCACGGTCAGCTATTTAGGTTGTAAAATACAACAACCAAAATATTGAAAAAGTAACGAGAACGCTGAAACTATCATTGTGTTGCATTTCACGGATGTGGAAATATCACTTACAAAAGCAAAAGCAAAATGTGAGGTGATATTTTATATTGTGAAATAAATGCAACTTTAAACTTGAACCATAACTTGAAGCAATAGCAAACTTTAAACTCCTTAATGTATCACGTAGATGAGAGGTTTCAGTGTTCCCCTTTTTGGAATACTTGAAAAAAATCGTTTTGTAATTTTATACGAATATGTTTTCATTCACATTTTTGCATTTGACAAGTATTAAGGGGTCGAATGAATGTTGTTTAACGCCCGTTTTTTGCTACAGAGGCACTACAGGCGATTGACACTGATGATACATGAGATGAAATGATATGTCGGGAAAGGAATTTTATTTTTAAGGAAGGAATCGTTCCAGGCCTAAGTTTAGGGTACCTCCCCGGAATTTGCCATTTAGGAGGACTGAGGAAAACCTGAAAAAAACTCACTCAGGGAGGACGGTCCTGGCGATATTCGAACACATACCTCCCGTTCACGAGCCCGCGTCTTAACGACCTTGGCCACCCGTGGTGGTTGGTGTTAAGTGGTCGAAGTGCGCCTTATATTAAAATAAGATGTATGCCTTTTCAGTACGTTGCTATTAACCAATAAAACCCGTTCTCTATCTTCACATACCACCTTTACTTATTTATTAGTCTGATATATTTTAGTCAAATCTGAAATGTGCTTTGCTCTTTAAATCGTATTTACATAACTTTATATTTATTACAATACATTATTTTAACAGAAGTTACCCCTCTGGCAATACGCATTCAAGTATTGCCGAGTAACACGAGTAAATTAAAATATTTCAGCAAATAATATGATAATGTTTTGGTAAAAGTACCATATATACAGAGTGTGCTAAAATGTATACATTTCAAGCAAAGAAAAACTATGTTTACATAATAAAACTGAATTCACAAAAACAGAAAATGATGAGCATTAATGATCTTAGAGTTTTACAGTTATAACAGTTGCTCAAAATACCCACCATCGGCGTCGGTTAACTTCTCAGTATGTTGAACTACTGATTGAGCAAAGTTTGCGAAAGTGTCCTCAGCGATTGCAGCACATGCCATTTCAATTTCTTCCCGGAGTGCTGCCAGTGTAACTGTTTTTCTACGGTATACAACATCCTTAAGATTTTCCCATAGGTAGAGGTCCACGGAGCTAGATCCGGAGAACGCAGCGAAAACTCAATCGGACCTCTTCGTCCTGTCCAGTGCCTTGGAAGATTATCATCAAGGTACGCACCTACATTTCGATAGTAATGTGGTGGTGCACCATACTGTTGGAAGTAAAATTCCTCATTCCCATAGAATGTATGAATGGCGAGTAAGACGGATGTGCGTATCATGTTCAGGTACGCTGGGCCTGTTGCTGTTCCTTCAAAAGGAATTGGTTTTACAATTTCACTTCACAATTGCTTTCCGCTGTTCAAACGATAATCTTGGCTCCATTTTGTTGTACCAACGCTAGCATAATGTATGAGAGTCACATCTGTTTACAGAACATCATACGATAATCTTTGCTTCATTTGTTCATTGTTGATTTATCTGTCAGTAGCAGCGCTATTACAATGTGAGTCACATCTGTTAACAGAACATCATATGATAATCTTGGCTTTATTTATTCCTTGTTGATTTACGATAATCTTGGTTTCATTTGTTCATTGTAGTTACCTGTTACGTAGCAACGCTATCATAATGTATCTAAGTCACATCTGTTTACAGAAAATCACAATATACATTACTGTTTTTTTCCGAACTAACTTTGAAATATATTACATAGAATTTACTGTGAAAGTGTGTAACATTTTCTGGCACCCTCGGTAGTTGCCACGTTTTTGTCGTTAACAACCGAAAAGTCTTTGACTGTTATCAAGCGTTTACTTGCATCCTCTTTAACTGGCTGCACAAATAATATTTTAGCTTCAGCCTAAGGTTATCTAGAATTTAACAGTAGACAAACTTCATCCACGTGGAGTGGTGTCGGATGGTAGCTTACCTACAGCTATGGGAGTGTTTTACAGGGTTATTTGTTGGGCTGTTCTTTGACTTGCTCATTAGCTTAAAACTTAAAATGAATCATCAGGAGTTTATGCTGATTAGTGTTACACCGAAGCAATTCTAAATATTATCAACAACTTTATGCCTGTGAGACAAGAAACGCAAACACAGTGTTCTTATACAGTTAACACATATATACAAAAATACTTCTATATATATTGAACTAATTCATCTATCGAGAATTAGAAATCTGAAGTTATCACATACTAAATGACACAACTACTTACAATGCTTGACGAAGGATGTGCTAAGTATGTAATCACGATTCTATTAATAACACTGAGCAACAATGAAAATGTTTCGGGCTTAAAAATAGTGAATTTACATGTATTTCCATCTGCTGAATTCAAAAATCACCATAAAAATGATAGATTAGCTCTTGTTTTGAAGATAAAGGGACATTTCATTTTTTAGAGTGAAGATTTTAAATTTGGGGGAATTTTTTGGGAGTTGGCACACCTGTCAAATAACAAAACACAAATGCTCTTCAGCTGTCTGTAAGTCATAAACATAGATATTGTTGCTGTGACTGTGAATTACATGTAGTTTCTACTCAAATTAATGCAAAATTTCTGGTTCGCGAGTGCTTTTTTAGTGTAAAATTTGTAAAAATGCCACGAATATGTGTAAATATGGTGAATAACTTTTGTTATATTTGTGGTGAAATAACCTTTTCCTCACAGAAACGCAATCTGACGCCTCTTGTAAAGACTGGCTATCAGTATTATTTCGGTATGAAAGTAGGGGACCAGGATAAGTCTTGGGCTCCACATATATGTTGCAACGCATGTTCAGTTACACTGCGAGAATGGCTGAAAAAGAAGAAGCGATGTATGGCTTTCGCTGTGCCTATGATTTGGCGAGAGCCTACAAACCATACAGATGACCGCTATTTCTGCCTGACTCTACCTATAAAGGCAGGATTGTCTATGAAGAAAAGAAGAATAGTTCAGTACCTGAATCTTCCATCTGCTATTCGACCCATTCCACATTCGGATAGTTTACCAGTTCCTACTCCACCCGAAAATTGTGTGTTTGAAGTAGAAGATGAAGACAGTGTGGAACAAGAAGAACCAAATAAGCCTTCTACATCCCATGACCCTGATTTTGAGGGAAAAAATGATAAACCGCACAGACTGAGTCAAGTGGAATTGAGTGATCTCATTAGAGACCTTGGCCTGTCAAAGGAGAAGGCAGAAATTCTTGGGTCTCGACTACAGTAATGGAATCTTCTCCAAAGTGATGTGAGAATCTCACAGTACAGAAAACGTCACCTGGAACTGCTTCCCGTTTTTGAGAAGAAAAATAATCATATTGTTTGCTGCGACATTAATGGCTTGATGAAGTCTTTGAATTTGAACCATGATCCAACTGAATGGAGGCTATTCATAGACTCCTCCAAGCTTAGTTTGAAAGCTGTGTTACTTCACAACGGAACCTTCTTTCATCTATTCCTGTTGGTCATGATGTTCACATGAAGGAGACATATGCAAATATGAAAGCTCTCTTGGACTCAATTAAATATCATGAACACAAATGGAAAATCTGTGGTGATGTAAAAGTCATTGCCATACTCTTAGGAATGCAACTGGGTTACACAAAGCATTGCTGCTTCTTATGTATGTGGGACAGTAGAGATAGGAAATTGCATTATATTAAAGAAGACTGGCCTGCAAGAAATCTTCACCCTAGCGAGAAAAATGTCACTGCCAAGCCTCTTGTGAACCCAAAAGACGTTCTTCTTCCACCCCTGATGAAAAACTTTGTCAAAGCTATGAACCGAGAAGGACGGGCCTTAAAGTACATCAGAGAGAAATTTTCGAAATTAAGTGAGGCAAAAGTTAAGGAAGGCATTTTTGTCGGACCACAAATAAGAGAACTGTAAAGGATCCTACATTTGACTAAGTTTTGGAGGGGAAAGAAAAGGAAGCCTGGGAAGCCTTCAAGGGTGTTGTTCTTGGATTTTTAGGCAACAAAAGAGATGACAACTACTAGCATTTGGTGACAGTGCTCCTGCAAAAATACCGTAACCTTGGATGCAACATGTCCCTTAAGATCCATTTTCCCCATTTCCACCTAGACTTTTTCCCTCCTAGTTGTGGAGCTGTTTGTGATGAACATGGGGAGAGATTCCATCAGGACATTTCTGTTATGGAACAGATATCAGGGCCGTTGGAATGAAGTAATGCTTGCGGATTACTGTTGGTCTTTGTATAGGGATTCTGCGGAACTCCATCACAAGAAGCAAGCTAAAAGACGACGAAGTCAATAGGCCACCACATGATTGTCTTCAGTCACGACTATCTGCGAAGTATTTTTCCAGCAATTTAGAACTCTTAGCATGTAATTACCAGTTAAAAAAATCAAATGAACTTTCATTGTTGTTAGCATGTATGTAATTAAAATGTATCCTTTTCTCTCAATCCGTTAATATATAATACTTCCACCTTGTGTATATCATAGAAACTAGAGCTAATAAAATTTTTTCATTGTCATATTTGTTTTTCTCAACCCAAAATTAGTAGGAATTGTCTCATGAAGTGCTCGAAACATTCAAAAATTATTTTTTTGTTGCCCCGTGTAATCGTTTGGTGATTTACTATTTACCTATCGTGAAAAGAAAGGACAAGCTGAATTTGTCTGTATTTCCGGATTGATAGCAAAAGCGAACGTTTGCTGTTTTTTCGCTTGGTGAGCTAGCAGTTGCGGAATCGCTCCAAATCTCAAAAGAAATTCGTCATTGATTAGATGTTTTACATTGCAACCTAATGCTGATGTTAATTGGAAATATATAGTTACAGAGTTTATTTCTGTTTATAATCCATCTCTTTCATCATTCGCCCTTTTTGACTTTCCTAAAACAATTAATTTATGCTTGTTACTGCGCTCTTAAAATAAGTGTTTCTATTTCTCATTATTTTGGTGCTGATATACTTTGTGTACCTTTATTGAAAAGCATATCTTAATATTAAAGTAATATTATCTTTATTTCATTATTAATCATTATGATGATGCATACAAAAATTTTCATTTTCATATAACTGCTATCTGAAGTTTTGGCAATGAAAAAGAATATAGAGGTTACTCCTATTTTTTTATTTATAGTAGTAACTCTGAGAATACGGCAGAACAAAATTAACTTTTACTTTCTCTGCAAAATTCCTCGCTATTAAAAATCTTATGATATAATCTCTCAATAACAATCATACAAACGTTATGTCCTAATGGAATCATTAAGTGTTTTAAAAACAGCACATACTCAAATCTGAATCACTTTTGCAAGCAAGTACTGATTTTTGTCGCCCATTTCACGGCAGATTGCAGGTCAGCCGTCAGGGCGATAACTTCCGGCAACGCGGATGTAATATCCGCGCTACTAACTCAAGCACTCGCAATTAAAACTACTATTTCAATGGAAATAAGCGTCTATGTTATGACAGGAGGGAGATATTGGAAATATTGTTCTGCTATATCCACACATTTCTGAGATTGTTTCTGAAAAATGTCATTCAAATGCATCAGTTCTTGCTGGAAACACTCAGAGGGGCTCAAAAATGATGTTTGTCATCCTGTGTGTTTCTGGATTTATGGTATGGACCTTGTTACTCTGGATAAATTTACTCCATCCATTCACAAATTTTTTTCGTCATGCAAATAGGGTTTTTCGTACTCCAGTATCTGCTGTTGTTTTGCATGGAATCATCACCACATAAATGGAACAACTTCATAAATAATAGTAAGTGTGGATCATGTTCATTATCAACGTTCCGTAACATCCAATTACAGAAATTTGCCCGAATATCAGAATCACCTCTCTGGAATTCCTGGACAACAGTGGCCTTGTGTGTTTTCAAGTTTAAATAGACTGAATTTCGGAAGATGAACTAATGCGTGTGAATGAAAAGTTTGCCAGAAATGTAGCAGAAATTCTACATCTTTTATCAAAGATACGTACTTGTTTTCATTGTATTTGCGAGGAGTTGGAGTCAGATGCCCGGACATTTAATCCGCTTTGTCATAAGTTACCATTCTGACTGCTGACCCGCCAGCTGCCGTGAAACGGGCAACAAAACCATGGAAGAGTTTGCTGATTATCATCTCGGTGGGTAACGGATAACGGAAGTGTTGAAAAACTGTAAAAAAGATATAGACTTCCAACCAATGACAGCTCTACAGCATTAAGCATATTAGCCTGTTAAATTACTATCACAAAAGTTCTCATAGTTGACACACTCTCATACAGAAGAACCACTTCTTTGTATAGATTGTTGTACACCTCTGACGTATAATAAGAGAATGCCCATTCTATTAAAAATGAAGACAACATTATGATATTGTCGGCTGTAGCCTTCAGTCAGCAAAAAATAAACCAGTTCCTTAAACATACGAAATAATATTCATTTGTAATTGCTTTACATTCACGTATATGTCGATGAATAATTCAATTGTGTATTGATATCACTCTGCCAGTCGCGTTATTATTTTACCGTTTAAGCTATTTAATTGTGTAATAACAAATAAATATTAGGTTTTGTTTGAATAGTTTAAAGCAGCTGTTTTTTTATGCTCTGAGCATTACACCAACATTAGAGAATGTAAAATTGATTACTCTGTAAATCCTTGGACAGAGAAGTATTGCTAAACACTTTCATCACAGCTATTATTCAGTAGTCACATAAACAAAATTGATTGTTTCCCGCTACTTGATAACATATACGTCCTCAACTTAATAACATATACGTCTAAGTCTTGCAAGAACCGTGTCTGAGCGTAAGGAAACTGCCGCGTTGCATGCATGCCTGCCTGCATATTACTCAGGTTAACAAAGGAACATCGGACTCGAGATCGAACTTGAAACTTTGTATATGGTAATATGTAATATCTTTCCCAGATTCGGCAGATCAATACGGCGGTTTAAATCCTCAAATTCACAAGAACTAATTCGTTTATTAGTAGGTATCATTGTAGAAAGCAGATAGAAACAGCAAATGGGGTAAGAGTATAAATATTTGCTAATGAATACAAATTAGTTAAAAGGAAGGAGTTAAGGAGTGAAGTGCGGGATACTTTAGACTCGTCATGTCGGCCGATGAAAATCCCGTTGGATATGTATCTTGTAATTAATGTTTAGCATTACTAAACTTTGTTTCACTACATTCAAATTTTATATTCCCTATGTGTTCTTTGCCCTGCATAATGGAATACATATTTTGCTCAACAGCATTTCTTAATCCTTTCGACATCCATACACCTGTTTTTATCCATACCAACACTTCTTTTTATCCTTTACCAACTATGCTTTTAAAGCTCTCTCTCTTCCAATTCTTCTTCATTGATCTATAGAAAGTTAGTAAAAAACCTTGCCTATTAATTATCCATTGACTTTGGATTTTCTACATCTTCAAAACGCGTCCATAATAAACCATTGGTTTCCAAGTTACTTTTTTTAAAATAGTGTATAGCACCCGTTTTTACTGTTGAGGCATCACAGGCGGTGGGTACTGGTGATACAGGAGATGGAATAATTACTTGAGAAAGATTGTTTGTAAGGAAAGAAACATTCCAGGCTAAATTTAGGGTACCTCCCAGATATTTGCCACTCATGAGGACTGAGGAAATCTTCGAAATGCCTCAATAAAGGAGGTTTGTCCTTTTTTATTTGTTTTATTTACGAACGCTCTTTCACATCTCAGGTCATCAGCGTCACGTTCAAATTAGGGCGTGAAATGGCCGACAAATTTTGCTGAGAGGCCTCTTTTTTCAGGCTTGAGATTTTTTATCGTCCTGTAAAACACGGGGCCCACGGCTTTACTTCCCTTCCGAAGGAAGCCATACTTAGGAATTTTACGTCCGCAAAAATAGGAGAGGATTGAAATCATCCGAGAAGGAAGCAGAACATGTGCTCGAAGAGCGGCTAACATGCCCTGTAGTTCGAAGAGATCACCACCATATTCACCACCAAAATATATTAAACATGTAAAGAATGGAACAACAGGCAAAATGAAATGAGAAGTATATTGCTTGCTGTCTTGGAAACGATGATGATTTATTAATGTGATGGAAAGATAATGAAAGTATGTTTCTGTCATTAGAACCCATTGAAAAAATTAAGAAGGATTATGTGTTGTTGCTACTAGGTGTGCTAGTGAGCAAAATATTAGTAAAGCAGACCTCTTAATTACTAGCAGGAGATGCCAATTATTAATATATTCTTACCTTTATATATCACAACTGTCAGGCACTTAAACTGTTAATTTAAAATGCAAATATTGCTAGAAAAAATAATTTAAAATGAAATACGCATTTTTACACAATATTGTATAATTACTTTTTTTGTGTATCTCTTACGGTAATGTTACATAACATAGAAGCTATTGTGAGTCAGTTTATTCGTTTCACTTTAACCTTACAATGTAAAGAAGTTAATTTCAGTAAATTTATTTCCTCATTATTTTACACTCATTTTACATTATGCATTTTCGTCAGTTTATTTGTATATTGTTAGTGCTGAAAATTCAATTTTCATATTATTACCACAAATCCGCCCTAAACTTCACATAATAATACTTAAATGTTACTATGTTGACATTTTAGAGGTTACGTGTGCAAATACATTGAAATGCGCATATAGAATTTTTTTCTTTTCGAGTCTGAGTTTGAAACCAGCCATGTCGGCTTCGAGCGCGTAGTCCGCTACTGAGTGGCGTAGAGTGCAAACGTACATTCTAGTTGATTGCGCTTTTTTGTGCTACACAGTTTGTATCGGTTTTTCTTTTCTTGTCATTTTTCTTTAAATTCTTTTTGGGAAATAACTTCGATTTTACTCTTGTACCATTGTGATTCATGGAAAAGAGCATACGATTAAACGCTTTGAAAGCTACCTTCGACAAAAAAAGCCTCTACCTACACCATAAGATATACATCTCTGGTTGGATACTACCCTATGAATAGCCGAGGATCAATTGCACACACTTCAGTTAATTGGTAAGAAAATTCAGTATTTATACAAAGTATATTAGTTTTCAAACAGTCACTAAATGTACATCTGGGCACTACTCCCTTTGTGACTGAAGCCTGGATCTGTGATTTCCGTGATGATTAGTGTCACCAGTGCTCACTGTGTTTAATTTATCTTCTGAGTTAATAAATGCTATAATTTGCCATGGTTTACAGGTATATGGCTGTGCATTTAAAATTGAAAATGAACATTGTTTTCTCAGCTGTAAGTGTCGGATGAAAAATGATATTCGTTCTATTCAAATTGATCTGAAAAAAACCTGTTCCCTCTAATTTGATAATTGCAAGTCACGAGGTTTCCATTAGTTACGCCTGGCAACCTCTCAGGTGGAATATATTTGGTAAGACCACTGATTTCCGCGATCGTTGTCCATACAAGAATTTTACTTCTAAGATCCCACAAGTACCTTATGCAGCCTTAATGAGTGATATATTATGTGAGAAAAATATTATGACCTCTCAGGAAACGTCTGCTTCTAACCTCATTCAACTTGACCAGCAAGCAGTGCACCCCCTCCCCCCTCCCGAGTCCTCTGTCTAGTAAGCGTCTCAATTGGAACCGATGAACCCGACATTGTTGTCGCAACGGCATGACATGTATCGTCGCATACTAGTTAATACTGAGACGGTAGAATGCACCATCGCATGTAGAAAAATGTTGTTAGTGGTGTTTAACGCCCGTTTTACTACCGAGACACCACGGGCGGTGAACATTGATGATACAGGAGATGAAATATATATATTGGGAAAGGATTGTTTTAAGAGAGGCAATGTTCCAGGCCTAAGTTTATGGTAATTCCCAGGCATTTTCGATTTATGAGAACTGAGGAAAACCTAGAAAATTCCCAGTCAGGGAGGATTCGAACTCCAGACATGCTGCTCACAAGTCTACGCCTTAACGACGTCGGCCGCCCGTGGCGGACGATACAAGTAGAAGAGGTAAATATAGGACCTAGTGCTAAGGGAAAAAATGTAAACTAAGGATCCCAACCAACCTACGGGGATCCCTTTGAATGATTTTGATGCTCATAATTTGTTAAATAGCAAACCAGGGATTTCACCCCGAGTTCCACGGTTATAAGGCAGCTTATGTTCTCTAGATTTTTTAG
Organism: Metallyticus violacea; assembly: GCA_030762175.1. Classification (NCBI taxonomy): domain Eukaryota; kingdom Metazoa; phylum Arthropoda; class Insecta; order Mantodea; family Metallyticidae; genus Metallyticus; species Metallyticus violacea. The sequence continues at coordinate 116,781,877 of CM060833.1, forward strand.
ACATGGAAAATCTGGAAAATCTATGACGTCATAGTTAATGTCATATTGCTGTTTTACTTTTGTTAATAGATTCCCATTATCAGTAATATTTATACCTAAGTAGTTTAAATGCATTACTTTCGGGATATTCTTGTTGTTAATTTATATTTAACAAGTTCTTTGAATATTGTTAGCAGCATTATTTCATCAATTGATATTTCTATGTTATATTGTTTTGCAGTTAATTCAAACTTATAAAGTAATTCCTGTATATTATTCTCATTCTCAGATGGTCTGCATCATTAGTATAATTAACTAGCATTTTGTTATATTCGTATTAACAGTAGAATCTTCCGTAATAATTTTTAACTGTGGTTATTCTTGTAGATTTGTTAGTGTTTAAATCTTTAATTAAATAATTATATTTGGTCTTTTTTATTTTAGAACACTTACTAAAACAAATAATTTTACTTTGTTAAATGCCTGGGTTAGATTAATAAAGCACATATAAACTTTTTTTATCAAATACAACATTATTCATAAACATATTTTCACCAAATCTTCATTTATACTTTTCTTTAATTGCTAGGATTTTTGTCAGTAACTTTTGAATGGTATTTAATAGCCACATTCTTGTACACCTTTTTGTTGTAGAGAGTGAGTTCTAACATGGAAATAAAGCGTTACGGACCTATGTTCATATAACATATTTTCTTCTTCTATGTGTGAGGAATGTGTCCTGAAAGTTTGGATGTTTCTTGTTGTTACACACGGTATTTAGAAATTCTTCCACATACAAATGTTTTACTTTGTAAATAAATTGTCATTTTCAGAGGTATGTCTTTAGCCCATTTCTAAGCTAGTTGCTATGTTCTACTGTGATCATTTTGGTTCTTTCTTTCAATTTCCATCCGTTTACTTTCGGTCTAGAAGACTTCAACTAATAGCCATAATCAGTTTGTTCGAAATTCCATTCTATTTCATATCAACAACCGAAGCTACTGAAATGTTACTCTCATCTTCCTATAAATATTCATTTAATGTTCTGTCCTAAAGCGTAAACATTTTTATTTCCAGTCTTGCTTAAGGACCGGATTAACATATCCACTTGTTTAAAGTAGGTTATGTAGCTCTAATAATGCCCGAGGTTCGTTTCTGTGTAAAATAGAAAGCTGTTTTACGTGCCACGTACTTTGAAACTCCCGATGTGATAGGATGACAGTCCATCGATGTGTTTATTTCCTCCCTGTTGCTCTCTCTCCCTTTTCCTCTTTCCATTTCCCTTATCCTATCTTCGCCCTTGCTCTCTCTGTATACCGACATACAGCAGAGAAGATGAACGTGAAACACATTATCTCATGCAGAAAATTGTGGAGGTTAAGGATGGAGCTGGATTCATTTGCTACTCCGAGAGAGAGGACTTAACATTGGAACAAACCTACAGCTAAAATAGACAGCATCTAAATGCAGTACCCGCATGGAAATGTTATACAGAGATGGGCTACCCAGGCAGTTCTTTTTTTATTTTTTTTTTTTCTCCGAGAGGAGCTCACCTTTTTCCGTCTTCGAAAAAAGGACACCTACACTACGCGTATTGTGAAAAGGCTGCTCTTCATTTGCAGGACTGAAACACTTCCATAATGACTATCGTAGTGTATTATAGCAATAAATTACAATGACATTTATTTGTTCATAAATTTTCATTGCTCCATAACATAAAATAAAGTCTTGGGTGATTGTTTTAACTTGCTATTTAGCTGAAAAATATTTTACTTGATAACTGTATATGTTTATTTAAAGTAAAAGAAAGCGGCATAATAGTTCATTACGAACATGATACTGACAACAAAATAAAACTTCAATCTGCAGAATACGCCTCTTACAAGCATACAGTAATCTCACGTTTACAGTCAGAGCTGCAGGTAATGTCTAGTGCACTGTTACTGAGGAGTGTAGTGAAAAGAGAGAAAGATACACTTGTACTGTTTCCTTAAGAATGCCCCAGTAGAAAGCAAGTGCAGCTGATACATTACAGAAATACGGAACAGGTGTATTTTCTGAGGTTGACATAGTTTTTTCGTATATGGTGAGCATATAGCGTAATTAACATAAACTCGCTTATAATAGAAAACGGCTAATAGTAAGGTGCAACAGGAGCCTCCTACCCTCAGCACTTTGAAGACATGTGCGAAGCTTTTGCAGAATTCGTGGACTTTTTTAAAAAATACACTTCACAACATATGCAGACGAATACATACGTACAATCAATATATGACAAACATCTAAGTGGATTGAGAAATGAGTTTGAAAATGAGAACGTTTGAATTTCAATTAACGGAACCACAGATTCTCTGGGGCATCATATTGTCAATGTAGTTGTAGGCAAGTTGAATGCAGTAGGTGCCGAACGGCTCTACTTTCTAACATGGGAATCATTACATGCTGTAAATTGCTTTCAATATTCCCGCTTTTTAACACAGCTCTGACCATCTCAGTGTAGCGGTTATTTCCGGTAAATGCTTAGAACTTTTCTGAATAGAGAGGTCTGGAACGGAGTCTACCCAGTTTCGTGGTGATAATTGTGGAGATATCTGATGGAGAGGTGGCGTCCTGGAATCATGAAAATCGTCTGATAGCTGCCGGCGGAGTGCGGTTTGCTTATCACTTGTACCCCTGCAAAACTGCCCTCTGTTAAGAAAGTTGCAAGACGAAATAGATGACGCAGCGGTCATACGGTAGCCCAGGCCCCTTTATGTTTAAAATACATTATTATTATTATTATTATTATTATTATTATTATTATTATTATTGTTGTTGTTGTTGTTATTGCTGCTACTGTGAATATGCCTTGGCCATCTTGTGTGAAGTATACAATGGGTTACTATTTGATATGAATGCTGCATCTTAAATGGTGAAATCAGCAAATTATCTTAAAGAACTGCATGCCTATTTAATACATACACGTGACATGCAAATGTGTCCGGTAACATTTCTGAGGAAGTAAGGGCACATTTCCTGACTTGCCGAATTCACACTTTCCTCATATATTTGAGGATCGTAGTTACAAGCCAGCGATTATAATTGTAACAGTTTGTAAGCGGATCTTTTGGTTCGGGCGATGTTGCAGATATGAATACATCGTAATACTGTTTAATGGTGTTCTCATTGATCATAATATACATTACATTAGCATTGAAGCATTAGAGACATTTGATGCCACGCTGATTTGGAAATAAATTTTATAAGAGATGTCGTTAATCGTTTGAACAATGCTGAAAATGAGCTGGAAAATGCATGTATGATTAAATAATAAAAAAAAAGTTATAAACAAATGGATACCCCGTATAAGAATTTGTTCCCTGATAAAATAGAACGTTTTTTTTTAAAACTTGAAGGAAACACCTTATATATAACTTATCACTAGATAAGTAAATCTGAATGAACATAATTTATAGCTTCGGTATGCCAACTCTCTCTTTCCTACGAATTGATTAAACATTTTCTTGAGTAACAATTTTGATCCGAACTGTTAACATGATCTTTCCAGCTTTTGTCTATTATTACTTATCTGTTCTTGAATTGAAAATATTTTAAATTTATGCCTTATTAATAGTAGTTGTATTTATTATTCCAGTTAAACTAATATAGTACATATATTGCACATCACAGTCACTTGGGTCGCAAGACCGTTCGTGCTGTTGTAAAATACTCAATTTCTGAGATTAATTTCAACAAACGAAAACAACAATATTAATAAGAAAGCGCACGCACGCACACGCACACACACTCACATGAAACAGCATGTCTAATTACTTTATTATCTTTAGACATTTTTAACAGATATAGAAAATATCGTTTTAGCTGTTATTTCTAATTGTATAAGGCACAGAGTTGACCAGGAACTGTCCTAACTTTACAATAATTTTTTACTTAAAGTGATTTTTTATGGTTTCATAAATCTACTATTTTAATATGTATATGAAATTACTAAGAAGGAGGTATTGCAATGTAAATAAATGAAAATATTAATCTGTTTTACTTTAGATGTTGTCTTTATCGCTAGAAAGTCGTCACCTTGATTTATTTCAAATAAAAGTTTAAATTTATAAATTTTACAATTATATTAATTTAAAAATATAAATTTGCAGCTTGTCCTCAGTTATTGCTACAATAACTTGATCGTCTGTATATTCATATAATAATGTTTTAATATAGATAACCTGTCCTGAGTAAGGCACTAAATTTGTTACTTCGTCCCATTAGAACAGGATATCATTCATGTATAAATTGAAAAGTTCAGATTACCGATATAACTTCCTATTTGATTTAATAAAGTATTGCTAAACTTATTTCTTAAGTTTAAAACTATTTTAGTATTCTTATATAGATGTTTACACAACTGTTCAAATGTTGTATAAAATTACCTGACCTAATAACTAAAACCTAAATGTTTTTGTGTAATAAATTCTATTCTTTTACTGCGCCTGTACAAAATCTCCCTAGTCGAAACTTACTCTGTTCTTTAGCTAATTTAACTTTTTTCATTATAATAAATATGTATAAAGAACTAGAGCGTTCCAACATTAAAACAAGAATTACCAATAAAAACACTGCTAAAATACACTTTAAAAATAATATTTCGAGCCCAAACATCTCTTCTTATGGTAGGAAGGGAATATATTGTGCTGGTTGAAGTAGGCGGAAACTGTGCTAGCCTGGCAGAACAAAGTGAACGGCCAGGCAGTATGATAAACTAAAAACTTAATAATACTAGAGAGGAGAAATATCGAAGAGAGGCGATATTAGAATAGAAGGGGATTCTCACAAAACTAAAGTAGGGGCATTATGCAGCACTATAGCTGCCAACTGTAAATATGTTTTAATAGTGCTTTTATTGGTAATTCTTGTTTTATCATTTGTAACGCTCTAGTTCTATATACGTGTTGGTCGCCTGATCAGGCTGTCCGTTTTATATTTTCTTCAACATACTACATATATGAATTTAATAAATCCTATACTCAATGCTCAATATACTTATACATTTCCCTATAGGTAATTGTTGCAATCTTTCCAATCTTACTTTCTAACGAATGAGTGTAACTGTGGATGATCTATTGTTGAATGGTTGTTGTTTTCCAACCTTTATTAAGTGTACAAATTATAAGTTAATAAACTCAAGCAGATATAAAAATAAATGTGTAAGTAAACTTTATATTTAACGTTTTTCCTGAGGAAGGTTTGACCCTAGAAGCTCCTCCTGCGTCTGTAATATCTACTCAAATTTGCGTCAGAATGCACAGTGCCCTTGCAAATCAACAGCGTGGTGGAGCGGGAACATTTGAAAACCCACACTTTATAAACAGAGTTTAATTATTTTCATCAAAATGCGAGCCGTGATTTGGGAGGCAAAGTTTGGAGATAAACGCAGAATCTCATTCTGTTCCACGAGCACGCTCTGTGCTCTTTGTATGACTAACCCATATTAACAGCGCACGGCCAGAATGTGGGACGGCGGGGGAAGCCGGAAAATCAATATTGTACCGAAACAAGTTTTTGTGGGCTTAAGCAACGCATTCCTTTGTCCCCACTTCTAATGCCAGCATACCTAAGTTTATTTAATATATTATTTTTGCACGATACAACATACTGCAATTTTTAACGCTAAATAAAAGAAAATGTAATATATGCTTAAATAATAGAAGGTCAGTAGTAATTAAAAGCACAAATCAACGTGAATTAATTTATGTATTAAATTATTTTATGAAAAATAAATTTTTATGTAAGAAGCTACTATTACTTTTAAATGAGTTTTTTAAAAAATAGAAAGGATTTTTTTTTGTGTAGAATTAGGATTTTACTTGTTCATGTTTTTACTAGTTTCATGTTTTAATCAACTTTCTAAAGCGATTTTCTAAGTTTGCTTTTAATTTTTTTAATTGCTGTGATCTTATTATCATTAAAATGATAATTAGGAACCACAAGATTTGGATTGAACATTATAAAGGCTTTAAAATTGCCGAAATATTTTGGTTATAGTTTGACTAATGGCAATTTGTTTCATTTAAAGCAGGCTCATACATAAAATGTCTAGGTCTTTCTCCAAAAACATCAGCGCAATTGACAAAGAAGTTTATTTACTGTGGTCTTGTTTGCCATCGTGAGTATTGGTGGCTTGAAATTTGTGAGTGTGCCTAATAGGCAGTGGTCATAAATAATATTGATACTACCATGAAAGCCATTGTATTCGTGTCTATGCTCTGATTAAAACAAGTAAGTATTTGACAGTTGCGAGGAGAGCGAGCGGCATTGCCACACATTAACACTTGCACAAGTGGCTGCCCTGCTCGTTCGTAACTCATGTGGCAATAACAATTACATCAACCAACTAGCATGTAAATTTACTTACAGTTTTCTGCTTTGTAAAGTTCAGAATTTGTTGACCGCGCCTTCGGCATCTACGACGTTCCAGTGGTAAATACACTATTTAAAAAATTACACCTTCGCCACTTATAGCATGTCACAAAAATTTTAGATACGTTTTTTAAAAAGCCCTTTTTTTCCATCTTTCTTGGTGGCCGCAGTCTTTGTCGTCTTCCTTGAGTTTCTTGGGCCATTATATGTGCAAAACGTTTAAATGCAATATTGCAACATAAATAACATGAACAAAAATAGCTGTGGAAAAGAGATAAAGGATATTAAAAGACGGACTTGACAGCACTACCCATCCTAGTTGAAGCGTTTCGAAATGCTATGCAGAGTGCTTGTTTACATCCTAGGCTCCTCCCATAAAAATATAATACAGTGTCCCGCTATGTACTTACAGTGTAGAAGTTTTATTTTATTTTTCGTTTACGTTAACCTACAATACGCGTCAAGCTTTGACATTCCTAACGACATATTATGCTTGGACAAATCTCTTACAGAGTCCGTTAATCATTCTCTTCAGTACATTTAAGATTTTCACAAAATTTTGTCCTTGCAAATCTTTATGAACGACGGGGTTTGAAGGACAAACACCTGCACATAAAAGAGGTGGAAAACTCATAATATTGAGGAGGAGGGAGTAAAAGCTGAAAGTACAGTACAAAAAAACAAAAGATAATTCCCTAGAACTGTTTTCGGATAACCGTTTACCAGATGAAACTGTTTTATTCCGTTTACTGCTAACCACTGCTAAACTTCTTGAAATACATACTAACACAGCAAAAATTGAAATTCAGGAATAAATATTGCTGTTTGCATAAATAAAATCCTACTTTTTTTTAATTATACGAATAAAAGGTGTAACAATTCTTATTAAATGGGACTTTTTATCATTGATTTCAATAGAAATTTCAAGGAGAATAAGCCTATATTCAGTCCTAGTGTGGAACCAAGGAGACCACAATCATTATGCCAATTATTTTTACGGGGGTACCCAAGGGCATTAGAATGCCACATTTTCTTTAAATAGTTCACTGGTATGCAAGATCTCTTTAGTCATTTTGCCCCTATATGTTTACATTACCAAGGACAGTGTAAATACATAAAATGGTATTACTCAAGACAGTGGTGCAAATGGTGATCCCTCAGGACATGATACCAGCACTTGACCGACTTCTATGAATCAGCCTCAGTATGTCTGTTAAGTATTAACTCACATTTTAGCTCTACAAAATAAATGTGGCAATTCACAATTAGTGACGGAAACACTGCAGTGACATCAAGGTAGACTGGCTCTGTTATTGGCTGTTGTCATTACTACGGACTCCCACTCCACCCCGAACATTTAACTGTCAATCCATTTTAATCCTTATAGGATATGGAAAAGGGCTTAAGCTTAATTGTGAAGTTCGATGATTAGAGAACTGTTTATCACACATCAATAATTATACGTTCATTCCGAGGGTAGGTGTTCAGTGCATATTAAGTAGCATCATAGTATGTTTGCAGATTTTCTAGAAGAGATACTGCCGTAGTTTCCCGCAATGGACAATGTGGGAATAAGTGTCAGGGGCAACCTGCAGCCAGATCGTCATCCACAAATCCTACCTGGGATCGAACCCGAATTACTTCGGTGGGAGCCTAACCACTGGACCACGGCGCTGCCACACACATATACATAGTGTGTGACAAGCGTTGATTCCTGGAATTAAGATTGGAGCTATCCAGCTGTTTATTTACGTGGCGTGTTTTTTAAATGGTGTTTAACGCCCGTTTTTACTACTGATACACCATAAGCGGTTAATGTGGCGTTGATATGATATACGTGAGTAATGTAGTATGTCTCGAGGAAAGCATTGCCAGGTCTCTGCAATCTCTTTCTATACATGTTAGTGCTAATGGAGATCGGATGAGGAAGTAAGAATAAATTCTTTGTCAATATATTCATTATTTATTAATTAAGATATCTTTAATCATTCTTAAATAATTAAGAAACAGAAAATATTCATAGTTTCTGCTCAATCCTTGAGGTTTGAAAGTATGGACGAGGTTATTAAGGTTTGTCCCACACTTTATAATATTACAACATTGTTGTATAGACCATGTTCTTACCTATAAGCAGATATCAATTATCTCGACAATTCCGCCTGTGTCTGTGTGCGATTATTGACAATGAAAGATGGATACTGATAGTCAGTGATGACTTCCTTTGCCCCCGTATGTATTATCTGTTGTAGCGAACATGTTTTATGCATTTATTTTTATTATAACGTTATTACACATCTCTTCTCGGACTTCATGGGGCTCTGCATTGGTCAGAGTATAGCGAACTTCATGCACTGAAACCCCTGGAAGGAGGAATATATTAATCCAGGGAGGAAGAAAATGATGATTGGGATTCATGGAAAGACCTTTATACCTAGAATCACTAGCTTAACAAGACCATGATCACCATTCGAAACCATTCTAGTCCAGGAAAAATCCCCATGATAGGATTGGGAATCAAAACCTGGACGCCGATATTAGCCTGCGGGCGCTCTGACCATCTGATCTTGGGGCTTGAAATCCGTTTTAACTAGGTCGCTTTTATTTGTAGTATATATTCAGTTATTTGGACATACTTTAATCCAAATTTCGACGCTAATCCAGCATATAATTTTGGTAGCTTAGAATTTTTTGGAAGTAATGCAAATCTAAGCATTGTTCCATTGCATTATATTGATATTAATTTTCCATAAACGTAGTTGATGATATTTGTTTCCATGCAATTCAGGCAGTTTAGTGTACATACATTTTGAACCAAGTGTTATTAACAATTCTAAAGTATGTAGCATAGTAAAATGTCTTTTTACAAGCATTACGAACCTGTCATATTCCTGTTCGAGAACTGCATGCAGACCTCAGCAGGCCTCAGCATCAATTAGTAACAAATTTGTCAGAAAAAGATCAAGAGATTCTGCTTTAAGATATCGATGACCTGCTAAAGTTTCAGATGACGTATTACAATGACAATGCAGTTTGCAAAAAACCATACTCATTGGCAATTAACACGCTGGCTTCTGTGCTTTTCTCTGGTGAGTCTCGTTTCTCCTTAATGGTTCAGTTTGCAGTAAGTAAGTTAGAAATAACAAGAATTCCATTGTAGAGTAGTTCAGTCTACTGTTGCTTTTGGAGGAGGATGTGTTTATAATCTCTCAGTATAAGCATCCATACGTAAACCAATCTCTTTATTGTTCGAAATAGGCGAAGCGATATATTCATCAGATTCCTTAACTGAGGGAAATGAGGAAAAACATATTGTTCATGCATTATTTTTAAAGCTTACACAGCCAATTTGTTCACAGCTTCATTCAAGAGCACTACCTGTATACAAGGGAATGACCATTCAAGAGTATAGAATTAAATCGGATAGAATAAGTCTGGAACCACCTGGAACAATGTTCTAGAAAGTGAAATTAATCTTAAGTGAACATCAAGCACTTTATTAGAAGCTGTTTTCCATGCTAGAGGAAATTCCATATTAACCTGCCTCCACAAGCATGTAAATATGTGCTTTTATTTGGATTTTGACAATTGAGCACTTTGGTATAGAGCATTTTGTTAGGGAAAGACATGAATTTATAATTTTTCTTACTATTTAACATTCGCCTTGGCTGCGTTGATCTCATCGCGACATCTGTAGGATGTGAACGAAATTGAGTTGTCTTCTGTTTTATTTGTTATTTATTAAAATGGTGAGTTATTTTATGGTTATTTCAATTGTCAATTCAATATTTAACAATACATTAAAGTTACAAATCTTTATCAAGTCACTATTTTATGTTTTTATTCGTGTATATTTATAATATTATTTAAACATTTTTTCATTATAAACAGCATTTTTGTTTCATTCATTGTTTCATCCTACATTCATTCCACCTTTTTGTTTTAATAGGGTATCACGTGTCTCAAAATATTTATTTTCATACATCGAATTTGTTTTTGCGTCTTAATATTTAATGTTGTTATAAGATAGATTCTGCATGCTTAGCTTCCATTCTGTTTCTAGTTTTCTAGTTACTAGACTGAAGATGTCGCGTAATGTTTGAGAGAGTTAAGAAAATAGATTACTATAAAGCAATAATATGAGAAATAAGTACTTCTGCATCGAAGAAGCAGCACAGTTATTTTTTATTTCGGTAAAAGCGAGTACATTTTCAAATGGAGAAGAGTTCTTTTAAACTGATACATTCACACAACAAACCTGTCTCTATTCAGTGACAATAAGTAGGACAAGAACGCTTTGTTTACCTTTTTCACATCTACCTCTTCTCATCTGCGTCCTCTAACTCTCTCAAGCCCCTCTCCTACTATCATAAAACGGACTCTGTTTCACATAAAATTTACCTGACTGTACAACTGAGCATAAGAATGCGCAACTGTGTATAGTTGTGTATCCTGGGCGTTTTCCTTTCCATGCAGTTACAGGAGACACTTTGAAAATTTATGATGAAAGTTTAATTACACACTAAACTACAAAAGTCTCGGAATACATATAGAATGGAAGGAAGCTTAATGCCTCAAAGTTAATAGGTATTTCTGTAAATTAAATGGAACAAAAATCTTTAATGTTACCTAATTTGGCCTCTGACATGCTCTCTATCATTGGAGTAAAACCTGCTTTGTTGTGTTAATTTGTCGGAGTTCGGAAATATGAATATAAAAATGTACAGAAAAGTTTTCCTTTGCTTTTTTAAAAAAGCTTAAGCTTTTGACGTAAACTTATGACATAGTTATGTGTGAATCTGTATGTGTTCGTAAATTAATGGATTAACGAATAGACTTGTTATAATGGTGTGCTGTAATCAAACATAGCCTGATACACATAATATTTATGGAACATTTTACCAATAATAAGTCAAACATGGTTACAACGCAAGAGTTGGAGAAGATGTGAGTAATCTGCTAAATTTATTTAACGGCCTGGTTAGAAGCTTCTTGATACAAATATTTTTTTAAAGACGTAATAAATATAGAAACTTTCAAAAAAGTTTCGTCCTTTGTTGTACTCTATTAGCAATTGCTTTGGTAGGAATTTTCTCCTACTCTGTATACGTACCAGCTGCAAGCGGTATTATGCGAAGTTTAGTATGTTGCTCGACATGTTTAGAAAAGTAAAGATACCCTAAAACTATGGTTAAAATATTGTCTAAACATGTGACATGATGAAAAGAAATGTAAATGTAATAGCTAATGAATAATCAATAACTAGGCTTTTTTTTTTTACTAGAATCTGAAAGTTAAATAGAGCTGACTGTTAAGGGGAAAAATGGAAGGAATGGGTTAATGAGGTCCTGCATTGATCGCCCTTTTTATTAGCAGGGAAGTACAAGTGCTGCCGGCCAATTGCCAGGAGCGGTTAAAATCCCAGATACAAAAATGCCCGAAGCCGAGAGATCTAAGGGAGGTGAATGGAGTGGAACGGGTTATCTCTGTGCTTTAATCATTAGTTAGTTAAGCTGATTACTACTTCTTAATAATTTTGCGACAGTCAATCATGATGACTCTGCGACTCTACTGTTGCTGTGCAGTAGAGGAATTGGAGATGACCGTTTTATTCTTTGTAGTTCTTTCTGCAGTTCCTGAAGTGTCGTGCTAATCTTATATTGTTACTTGGTTCTGCAGTGATGTATAGGTTAATGTTTGGTTGATGTTTCGGCATTTGTTGCTGTCAGATGGTGATTGGTGTTCTCCACAAGCTCTGTCTATACCTCTTCCAGTTCACTAAGACGGAGGGAGACGAATGAGTTGATGGTTGTGAGTTGTTTCTGGATTCTCGTGATGTTCTGCATGAGGATTTGTAGCTGCTGGGTTAGGTCGGCTTTGAGAGCGGAATCGACCTCCACCCCTAACAGGGAGATGGCATTGATGTTAATGTTCACATGTTGTGTGAAGTTGGCTGTTGCTGGCTGGTGTGTGTCTCGATGTGATCTGATGATATTGTGCTGGTTAGCCTTGGGATTAAGCGGGCGCAATGATTATCCTGGACAATACTTCTTTCCCCCACACGTTGAGCAGATGAACTCTTGAGTCCCTCAGTAGTGACACTTAGGAGTTTTTGTGCACTCTTCTGCGCTGTGGCTGTAGTCACAGTATCGACGGCAGGGTGCAATAGGTTCATAGTGACTGGGATCGATAGTGTGTGGTGTGTTCCTGAGGACACTAACCCGAAAGAAACAGCTTTAGTTGTTCTTCCTTGAGGAAGAGCAGCGTAACCGAGGTTGAGAGTCCCCGCTGTCTCTGGTTCCTCATCGACCTGTGTACGGACGGCCTAGGGCACTCTTGCAATCATGGCGTTGATACGGCTGGATGGTACAGTGTTGAGTGCTGGCGGTCAGGTGAGGTTAGGTGTGCGGCTAAGGCACTGGCCTAAGTAAGGGATAATCCAGTACTGAGTAAGTTCACGGTGACAATGTATCAACGGGTTGGGGAAAGCGGCAAATTGGACACCAGACGGAACTCAAGCAGGTAGTAGGGGGGCTGAAGTTGCTGGAGTGGCGACTTTGGTTGGTTCTCCAGATGCTGAGAGAGCTGGGATGCGGATGACGTAACCAGATGGAGCAGGAGCTGAGGCTATTGCTGTGACGCTGGAGGTAACCCACTTCTTCTTGCCTATCTTCGAGCAGAAGTAATGGGCCATGTTTGCTGCTCGGATGATTTGATGGGGAGGGCTTATGTTCCCTGTTTTTGGCTCTGAGTGCTGAATCACCCGTCCCTAGATATTTCTGGATATGTGCAATCTGTTAAGCGTAGTTGTACTAAGGCTTCTTTTCCATTTCACTATCGGTTAATTATGTAAACTATAGAGAGAAGAAAGACTAACATTAAGTGCAAAAGCAGTTCAAGGAAAATATGGTATTCTAAATATAAATACATCCCATTCTACATTTATACTAAGAGCTGCACTAGTATTCTATCATACCCGAAAACTCCTCACTGAATGGATTATTACGTATCGCACATCGCAATGTCAAAATCGGTCAGAAAGAAAATAGTAAACGTAACCGGCTAATCAATTATAGACCCGTCTATATCCCAAGTGGGTGATGTAAGGGCATGCCACCGTAATCTTGAATAATTTGGTGATTCAACTCTTTCATACATATTGTACTATGTAATTGATGAAGTTAAAACGGACAATAAAGGCTTAAACTTTCTTAAAGTACTTAAGGACTAGCATAACAAGCAAAGTTTCCAGGTAAGAACTGAGTTTGTCTATATTTAGTTAGCTGGACTTGGGAGTTACAACGCATTGAACTCCAAGATTCTAGTGGTAACATGGAATTACAGCTATTCGTTCAACTCGTTTAGAATCGTCCATTGTGCGCCTTATTTCTTTTCATCTTCGTTTTCTATTAAATTGGGCCTGTGATTGATATTCCTGAACAAAAGTATATGCAATATCTTTTATGCTTGACCTACTCAATCAAACTATGAATCCTTCTCCTAGTTAACAGCCCTTTACTGCATTCTACGAAAACTGTCATGAATCAACATGGTTTATCAAGCTGGATATATGTTCTCTGCTCAAGGTGTCTAAGGCTGTAACAAATTTATCATAAAAGTTCGAGTACTTAAACGGGATAATTGTGTGATCAACATTACTTTTTACGTTAATCTCTTCGGCTCGCACGAGAAAGAAATAAACTTGAATAAAGAATATCTCAGAACAATTTTGAACCACCGGATCCATTGATTTAGCTTCCAGTGCTAGTCCACACGACCACGAGAAGCCCTTGCTGTAATTTTCTACAACAAAACATTTCTGTATCGCATTTGCGTGAAATTGTCTTTTTAAGCTTTCAGCAGTTCCTTGTGTTTGTGCAACGTTAAATCATTATGCTGGGTGAGCATTAAAACCAATGAATGTATTACAAGAAATGTATCTACAGAAAAAATTAACTTTTGGCATAAAGGCGCGATATTTTCATAAAGTTTGTAATTTGCCTTTGCGTAGATACGAATACCTAGCTTGTATAATAAACACTGTTAACGGAAACTTTCCACCCTTCTCCAATTCTTTATGAGCTGACCGATGATTGAATCATAAAAGTATGTAGTTTATTAAATTTTACTGTAGTGGGATATTTGGAAATGCCAAGTGTAATCCCCGACTTTTGGTTTACTTCAGTTTAGGCAACTCGGGACAAAAGTAAGGCTGGACTGCGCAATTTCCAATTTCTCATTACAATTCCTTAAATTAAATTATTTCTGCAACAACTGTTTTAATAAAACCCATTATTATTAACTAAAAAGAATAATAAGTTACATGAAGAAGAATATTATTGTTACCTTGACTCATACATCATACATGAAAAGCTAAACGAACTAAGTACTTATGTAATTTTTCTTTGAAAACCCGTGAAATGCAGTACTCTAACAAATTTATTTAAAAGAAAGAGAAAGACACTATACTATATATTATAGAACTAAATATCCCAACAGAGGCAGCGGAAGTGTCACAGATTTTCAGCCATGTGCATGCTTGTAGCAAGATCTGGAACCGTGTGCACACCCAGGCGTATTATAAAACCTAAAACAGCTCACAGCGAAGTGGTAGCGATGTGATGCACCTACTGCAGAAACGCTACCTGCAGCATATGCATTTTCTGCATTAACGTACAAAAAGAAATGAAAACTATATTTACATTAATATTTTCTAAACATTCTGTCTGTATTTACATTTGTCCTTTTATTTCCAACAGAAAATGTATCAAAGAGAGAAAGAACATATATTTATATTTTTAACAGTTATGTTTAGGTAAGCAGCATACACAGGGTGCAGTCTCTGCTCTATAAGTAACTCTTTCCAAACGCAGAAAATTTTTTCGTTGCTAAAGATACTGTTTGATAAATATTTTAAGGCTCTTCCTCTTTATCTAACAGCAATTTAGTGCCATCGTATGTTCTGCATGATGTTTTCATTTTCAAATCACCGAAAAAACAGTGGAAGTATTGTATGCTCATTTATAACTGCCGAATATTACTTGACTCATGTTCCACCGTAACTGCTCGACTTTGTAATGCATTGTCGCAAGACGCCAAGGACTACCACTTTTAAGAATATTTAACAAGAAATTACTTAAAATAATTAGAAATAATATATTACCTTAGACTTGTTTTTCTTATGTTGCATACCAATATTTATTTATTGATTTTGCGTGCAATTCATTAGCCTATTGTTATTTTCATTTTATTTTCCCACTATCCTCAAGTATTTTCCATTCTGAATGTTTTACTAGTACACTTTTCCAGATTTAGATAGGTTTATATGTGTATGAGCTGTTATTGGTACTTGCTTGTACTATTATTGTTATTCTTATGCGTTATATTTTATTATAAATTCTCGTTATTCATATTTACTAGCATATTTATTAACACTCTATTTCACGTTTCACATCGTTTTATTATCCTTGTTAGTGCTTATGACATAATTATGATATTGTCATTAATATCGTGTAATAATATTGATACATTTGGACAGTGAAAAAGAAGTCAAAATAGCTGTAGTTCTGCCACAGTATATATATGACAATACTAAAGATGGTAACACATGTTTATTAGTCTGCAAAGACAGTGCTGAAATAAATATGTTTCTCACTTATACGAAAACTTGCAATAACACTCGTTTCAGTTGTCAAATTATAATCTAGAAATTTATTCATAGGATTATGTTTATCAGATGGCATACTTGGAATCTCTATTACAGTTTTCGATATAAAAATATTACTGAGAAGGAGTTTAGGAAATTCAAAATAGTTTTCTACCTGCTTAGGGTGAAATAAAAGTTGTAAATAACTAAATTAATAAAGTATAACGTTATTTTCTTACGTTTAAAATTTTCACTGATAATCATAATTATAAAAGCTGAACATCCTTCACAACAACAAGGTCCAAGGAAACGACGCATGAATATTAGATGAAATGAGTACATGACCCCGGAGTCTGCAGCGCTTAAAGTTGCCTGGTATTTACCTTTTCAGGGTATAGAAAAACTTCGGGAATAACCTTAACTAGGCAACTGACCTTGCGAGATTTTAACCCGGAGCCTCCTGATGTGCAAGCAGACATGATCACAAGATCATAGAGATAGTAACATAAAAGCACAAAACTCGTAACAGACAAACGAAGAGCTTATTTTGGAACGAGTAAAAATTGCGGTAATCAGACTCAGCAGTAAGGAAAACTTGAAAGTATATAAACGAATTATATTTAAATTTGTCAATATAAGCATTCACCGAACACCTTTAAAATAATCCGAAATATCGGGAAGAAGTGTTAAGAAAATGTGAAAGATGGAATAACAAGAAACAGTCCGAGGTTCTCCAGCTCTCTGAGGACCAAGAACTGGGTCATTAAACCCGGAAAAGCATCGCTAGAAGACAAATGTTCATTGCGGGGCACAGTTGAAGCGGATGAATTCTTGTATTGATGTCAGAATGCATTCGTCATTTTGGACGACGCCCGATGGCCCCGAATACTCGCGGTCCATGACGTCACGCACATCTCTGCCTGTTGCGTCCCGGTCCAGCCAGCAGCCTCTGGAATCAATAAACAGCAGCGCAGCGCACCCACCCCCGCTGCGTCGCATCTACCTTAGGGTAGGCCATTAAAATCAGAGTAGGATTCTTTGCCATATCCGAACTGACTCAACTGCTGCGTTGGCTGTCTGGACATTGTTGCTGCAGTGTGCGGCAGTGTTAGCCATATGTAAAGGAGATATATCACTTTCTTTTTCATTCTCCTCTTCTCTTTTCCGCTTAGCTGTTAAGACAGATTTTCCCGCTGTAATTTCATATTTCTGATCAAGTTTCCTGATCTTCTTCTATTCCTCCTTCCACCGTACTGTAAGCTTAATGATATATCCCATCTTCCACTTTTACTGAAAAACTGCTTCAATTTTCATTGTATTTTAATATTAATGTTGTGTCCTCTCTCTCCACTCTAAGTAGAACATGAGAATTTCTGCTGCCGTCCTCCGCCCTCTGTTTAATGTCCTATACTGTATTCCGATGTTCAGCTTTCTTCGTACGCATTGTGAATGAAAGTACCAAAAAGGAAGGCATTATACATTCGCATATTAAATAGCCAATGTCTAAGATGCTTGACAAATGATGACAATTTAGAATATATACATCGCTCTAATAGATGTGGTCTGTTATACCTTGTACGTAGAATATAAAACATTTCAGATTTGAAAGCTATAAACGAGACCATACTGCCTTTTTTCAGTCTGAAAATGACCTATCATCTTCATCTCATCATCGCTTAGACCCCAAGGCCTGCTCGGACTCATTGCTCTATTATTAACTAGGTCGGCCAATGTCTTTTCTCCACTGCGGTACTGCCACGGGTGGCCGAGGTCGTTAAGGTGCGGACTCGTGAGAGGGAGGTCTGAGATTCGAATCCCGCCAGGACCTTCCTCCCTGACAGGTTTTTTCCAGGTTTTCCTTAGTCTTCATAACTGGCAAATGTCGGGGAGGTACCCTAAACTTAGGCCTGGTACAATTCCTTCCTTAAAAAAGAAAACCTTTCCCAATATATCATTTCATTTCATGTATCATCAGTGCCCATCGCCTGTGGTGCCTCTGTAGCAAAAACGGGCGCTAAACACAATTCAATCATTCCAAATCGGTCTATATATCCAAGCCTGTTTCGGAAATCTAGCGCTTTCTATCCTCTGGAGATGTTCAAATCGTCGCTTCTTGTAATTAAGCTGGATGCATATCGTTGTTATTACTAACTCTGCAGCCGTAATTCTAGGCTACCTTTATTGTGCTATTAAGTTGATAGTTACATGGGCCAAAGAACTGAGGATACAGAGTTATATTTATTAAAATAATGAGTTCATATATATGTATATATACTATGTATATTATTTTATGATTAACAACTATGTTTACTATTAATTGATATTGATGGTTATTCCTTGTATGTGTATTTTTGGCAGGTAACAGTAATTTGCAGGAGGCATTGTGTTTATTTCCATGTTGTTACCACTTGTTGACCTAAGCCATCTACGAAAAACCCATCAGAGAAGGGAAGAATTTTTGTGTACATACTGTATGAACAGGCTGTTTGCCCTATGGCAAAGTTAGACAATAGGCAAAAGAGGTTCCTTTTTTTTAATGGCCATGCACCGGGAATAGTGTGGGAATATTTCGGCAAGCTAGAAGCGGACAAAGAGGTCTAGATGGGTCAAATAAGAAAATTTCTATAACGGGTTGTTAGAACCAAATACGAGGAGCACGCTCTGAGAGAAATAGTATTCAAAAGGAAATGAGAATGTCAAAATCGAGACTAAGAGTTTTATAGCTGTCAGATAGGGAAAGGTGCAAACCAAAGAACCATGTCATTTAGTCAGAATAATAGGTACTGGGAGTAAAGGGAATTATACTGCGGTCTTAGTTCCCAGATCTAGGATAGTGGAGAGAAAAATAAAGTGGGAAATTGTCAAATTTATCAAAGGCGAGGTCGAAGTATACGACAGGAGTACTTTCCAGGAAACCTCAGGCTGTGAGAAAAGTGAATGTCAGAAGGGGAAAATAATTTCAACCAATTGTTATCGCACTGGAATGAACGAATGAGAGTAACTTAACAATATAATAAATATTTAAGATAGCCAAAAGGAAACTTATAAGTCGGGAATAAAATAGTGAAGTAAAGAGTCTCTAATGTTCGCGTGAGCGTGGTGAGAATATAGAAAACGAGATTTCAGAATTGCGAGAGGGAGAATTAAGTATGGGGAACGGAGTTCATGAATTGAGAGTGGAATGGGGATGTCAGAAAATGAGCAACAGAGAGTTCAGGAATTAAGAGTTGAGAATTAAGAGTGGAGAACGCAGTTGAGAACCAAGTAGTTAGGGAGAGTTGAGGATTAAGAGCGGAGAACGCAGTTGAGAACAGAGTATTCAGGGCAGTTGAGTAAAACGATTTGTTAATTCAGAGAAGTCATTTGAGATTCGAGAATAGGGCAAGTGTTAAAATAGCCGGAGCAGAAGTAGTCTCCTCAACGTTTTGTTATAGTACTGATAGTAGTGACAAGAACAGAACAGTAAGGCCAAAATTAGAAGTGGGAGAAAATAATATCAAGTGCAGTATAGCAATGAGATCTGATCAAGCAATGGCGAGCAGTTAGATATTGATAGACTGGTATCTTGAACTTAAAATGAACTATTAGTGAAGAAATCAATCTCGTGTATCTTTTGTGTGATATATTCCCTGTTCCTGTGGATATAATTGACTCACAACACACTAGAATTGGAGCAGCCGACTGAGCTAGGAACCGATAGATCAACAATACAACAACCAGCACCCAATCAACCGAACCAATGCATCCCCAATATACACCTAGCTTGCGCCCCCTTATCTCCCAAAACCGCTCCACATGCCGCTCCAACGTGGGGCATTGAGATCAAAAAATACCACTAACTATCCAATTTATTAAACTACCTACGTCTCCGAAAACCGCTCCAAATCCAACCGTAACGCTTCGTTCCTTATATGATCTTTCCTTGTGCATGCTTTAACTACTTGCAAACATCATTTGTATGTTGATTGAATGTTACCAATTTCCCTCTGTCTCAGCACTCAATTCTCACTACCACACAACAAAATAAGAATTCCCATTGGTTTATAGAAATTTAGCTGTGTTTCCCCCCCCCCCCCCCCGTTTTATTCCTCAATGCTCTTGTGATTGTGCCATGCTTAAGATAGTATCTAGAAAATTTTATTCAAAACCTTCATAATAATGAAAAGATATATAATTTCCTAAATTATTAAACACCTACTTAAATATAGCATGTATTACAAGTTTAGATCTCACAGTTTTTTGGCTCTGAAAGCCATTATTTGTTTTAGTGTTGAATTTTGCTATTATATGCCTTTTATACTTATTCAATATATATAACCCATTTAATTTTTTTTTATTTAAGTGAAGATGCAAATTGCATGTTTTAAGATAAACTTACGCTTTTATTACGTTTATACTTCACTTTCTAACTACAGCTACCCCATTTTCAAAACTCAAATGACACCCCTACCTTATGACAACTTAAATTTTAAAGAGAATACAGTTTCATCATATTCTTTGTGTTTTATCATTATCTGTCATTCTGGGCCGTCGTTATTTGTTTCAATTTATACAGAAACTGTAAAAATGAATTAGGCATTTAATGTAATTGTGGTTTTCTAATAAAGTATTTCAAACGGTGTATACTCTACAATAAAGAATAGAATGTAAGCGGATTATTCAGAAGTTTAGAAAGAGACTTCATTACCGGAATATTAATAACTGTAACATATTTCAAAAATATGTACAAATTCAAAAAAAAATAATCCAAGTCTCCAGGCATAGATATAGAAAGTCATAATAATAAATTAATTTTCATCTTTCATTTAAAATTTCAAAGTGGTAAAGGCTGGGAGTTAGAGAGTAAAGCTTACGATGTAATAAACATTAGTTTTAAAAATTTCTTTGAATATCTAATTGGGCATGATGTTTGTTTAAATTAGATTAATTTTAAATTGATAGCATTAAGACTGGCAAGTTTCAAAATGAAAACCCTTTAATAACCCACTGCATTACATATTATGTATTTCGTTACTTTTTGTAGGGAAGGCATCCACGTTCAAATGCTTTCGCAATACGTAACGCAAGTTTCACCACATAGGATTTTTACAGTCCTGAGTATAGTATTGCTTGGATGGTAATATACCTAAACTTTATAGACTCGGAAGTGATGCTGTTCTAATGTTGGCTTACGGATTCAAATTCCAGATTACAAAACCAATTATTACTAATCCACCAGAGATTTCCTTATTTTGGATATACATGTTTCCATGGAAGTATCGACATTTAGTATTTACATATGTTAATAACTGTAAATCCAACCCGGAGAGCGATGTTTAGGTAGCGAGTGTTGTCTGTATTAAGGAAAAAGTAATTAACATTTTTATAATTAAGAGTAAAATCATTTGGAAATTTTAGTTCCTAGTGAAAATCCAAGTTTGCTATAAAATGTATTAAAGTTATTATATACCTCTATAATTCATTGCTGTCTTTCAAAAATTGGGTTTTATCAGTTTACTATTTGTAAAGCATTATCTTTATAATTGATATCATTAATATCTTTAGCATATACGTTCATTGTTTTCATTGTTTCTTTCTTCTGTACTGATCATTTTGTTTTATGAACAGTTTGTGACAGATTCATGTGCAACTTTTTCTATATCTCTCTGAATTTCATATTATCTAAAATATTTACTTTTTGGTAGTACAAAATGGTTTCTACTTATTATTAGTTTTACAATGAAATTTTAATAATTTTTCCAGGAAAATTCATATTTTAATAAAATGACGCGAGCAATACCTTATGCAAATAGTTATCAAATTCAGACTATATAATATGGCAGCTAAATTTATATTCCACGCAGATAAGTTCTATTGTACGAAAAACCACAGAAAAGAAATATTTTGAACATAATAAAGTATCAGTATATATTATGTCGCATTGCGTGCCTTATTTACTCTATTGAGCTCTTCTCCCAGTTCTCTTGAGTGCAAGTCAACAAAATAGCAGAATTTCGCCTGAAAACTGCCATTGAAGCGTGCGCAACAACACCGAAGTGATCTTTAATCAATTAAGCAAACCGATTCAAAATTGGCATCACAACGTGAGGCTGGACAACAAATCTGTTCAACCGCTGTGTGGCTATCTATCAAAGAGTCTCATACGATATTATTATAGGCACGGTAATAAATAAATACACATATAATTGAATAATTATTTTAATTAGTAATAGTATCACTAGTTATGTGTTTTATAAATATACGGCACATTATTATTTTTGTGTATTACATATAATTTACAATTCCACAATGTAAGTGTTCAGAGAAATTGAAGACTTGGATTTATCATCGAGTATATGTTGAATATATTTAGTTTGTGAACGTTAAAAATACGTTGTCGGAAGGAAACTACTGCTTATTATATTTATTTACGCAGTTAATACAATTTCTTTTAATTGAATATATGTGTTATTGTTAAAATTACAGTCTCGGTTCTTTCCAGTTACTTTTGTTAGTGTGTTGTTAACTTTAATACAACATTTTGGAAATGTGTGTTCAAAAAGCGGTGCTTTTTAAATGCAATTTCATAAAGAAATGAGTAATCATGGAATCGTAGCCTATTAGGCTGATTAAAAGTAAAGTTGCTTCAAGTCCTTGAAACGTTTTTTAATAGTGTTAACTCCCGTTTTTACTACTGAGGCACCATAGGAGTGAACACTGATGATACATGAGATGAAATGATATATTGGAAAAGTTTTTTTTAGGGAGGGAAACTTTTCAGGCGTAAGTTTAGAGTTCCCCCCGGCATTTGCCATTTATGAGGACTAAGGAAAATCTGGAAAAAATATGTCAGGGAGTACGATGCTGGCGAATTCGAACCCCAGACCTCCCGCTCACGATTTTGCACCTCAACGACTTCGGCCACTCGTGGCGGCCCTTGAAACGATGCAAGCAGTGAATACATAATTAGAAAATAATACAGGATAACATGTAAATGTGGATCTTTTTATTTATTTGTGTTACGTGTGATATTTGCGTCATGAAACATCGAGGTAAATCATTTCCTAAGTGAATGAAGTTTGAACATTGAAAATGCCATTGGGGGGAGGAGCGAAAAGGGAATAGTAGTGCCTGCAACTAATTTATTTCTTTAGGCGGAGGAGTTTTTAAGGTAACTTAACGCACTATGGTGTAAAATATTTTACTTGGTATAATGAATCATAATATGTAGGAATTTCTTAAGGATTATTATTGTGTGAATCAGTTAGTTATATTAAAAGTATTGATAACAGTTTAGTAAACTTAAAACAGAATAAAAATTACATTAGAAAGAGAATAATGACTTAAAAAGTACTTTGGAGATATCTAAGGAGGTTAAGAGAAACGATTTTCTTAAATTAAATTTTTTCGTTAAGGTATGGAAATATGAGGCTTAATGAACAAGAGTACAATAATATTATTGCATTTGAAATGTTTTCTCTAATTTAAAATCTGGTAATCGATGTAAAAAGAGATTTTGCTTTGTGCTTTATTTCAGTATCTAAAAATTATTACAACTTTATTTACGCCCTGGGTTGGAATTATATGTAATGAAATGGTTATTATGTATTAAAATTGTCAAAACATGGAGTAAAATATGAGATAAAAGTTTATAAAAGTGTGCAACATAATGCAAACAAATCTTTAGTTTATCAATATGTCAGACAATTAAAATAGCCAGTTAAGGGTCTGAGCCTGTTGTCTCTTATAATTGCTTTGTACTCATTAAAACTTAGCTCAACATCAGCAGTAGTAACGAGGACTGGGTTAGTCCTGACAAAATCTTCTGCAGTTTAGTCCACATATATTTAAACATTTTATTCGCCACTTAAAATGTCACTGATTTTGTACAGCTTGCTATCACCGGGATTCTTGATTAGCATTATGTTCAATATACCAACAATTGAAATCTTCTTTTTATTTCCTCAGAATATCAAGGCCTTCGGATAGAGGGATGTTTTGCTTTTGAAGAGCGTTTGGCGCAGTTGTGTTGTACGGAAATTGTGCTCGGGTATATGCTGTATCATTTTTACTGTTTTATCGCTAAAAATCGACATTGTGGATTCTATTGAAGAAACGTTGTCGTAGCCTAAAATAATCAACGCATTCTCCACCATGGTTTTAGTGTTAGCAAGTGCCTCTAATTACAAGATACGGTTGGTTTCCTGTGTTCCGCATCTCATGGAAAAACCAGGACTGTTTTTGAAATCATGATGCTGGTAAAATAAAATTTAAATTATTTTCTGACAAGAATAATTATAAAACACCAAATATGAAATATATTTAAAATAAAATGAATTATGTAAATACTTGGGTTTTTCTCAAATATTCAAATTATATATACACAAAACTATGATCCAAACGAATGTCCTTTCTAAAGTTAGAAAGTTTCTACTTAGGTAACATTGGGCAAATAAGAACTATGACTACAATATACTTTCAGCCCAGGCGTGCAACATGGAGATGCGCGCGAAGAGAAAACGGATTTAACAAAGTGAATTATGCAACAAGCACTTCTCTCCACCTCTCTGCTGTCATTTCACGGGGGGATTTTCAGGTAAAATGACTGACTGACTGGCCGGATTTATGTGCCTTTTTTCTTATTTTTTTAGCAAAAAAAAAAAAAAAAAGAAAATTCAACGCGACCATTGCGCTTTCCTCTTTCCTCGTTTTTTTACACCCATCCTTGCGCTTCCTCCGGGCAGCTTGCACCGCAGTAAATGAAGTATTATGGGAGATGACGAAATGGCAAGATTCGGCTGACGTTGGACAGTCGTTGGTTGTGCAAGGAGTAGGAGTTCATGTCAACGCGCATGCCTGCGTTCTCTCTCCTTCTCTTTTGCACTCACACATACACACACAGTGTCGAGAACCGCACAGCCAGAGATTAAAAGTGCCTCATTAACAGAGAAAGGGGAAAAGAAGTTCCACCATGTCAGAGTTTTTAGGACTTGTTTGTGCGTGTGTGTGCGTGCGTGCGTGGGTTTTTTCCCCCTCTTTTTATCGCCTTTCGCTTTCATTCTGTGCATCATCACACGTAATGCTCCCTGTGGCAAGTTTTTGCTTGTTCGTGAGTGCCTTTGCTCTTTTATTGAAATCAAAATTTCTGGTGACATTTTTGCAAATTAATACAGCGCTTGGAAATTTTTCAAAAATTCTTACGGAGCGACAGATTTTTCAGGAAATCTCTCTTTTGTGCTTTTATCGTTATAATTTAGCTGTATTCATGTGCTGTAAAATGTTGAACACCCAGGGATGGAATGTTCTTCTATTGCATTTCCAGCTTCCTGTAACATCAAAGGCGGTTTACTGCTAGCTCGCGGGTCGGATGATGCTGAAGAAATGAATTATAAGTGTTTGTCTTCATCTGCTTAAAGCAGAAAGTTTAATCAGAAAGGCTACAAAGTACGAAGGTTGTTCCTTGGAGCTATAATTAAAAAGAGCTACATTGCTCAAATATACCTGGTTTTGCAATAAATGCGTATACAAATAAATCTTTCACAATAGCCTTATGTAGGACATTAGTTGGAAAGGAGAAATCAGACTTAAAAAATCCCGGTCACCACCAAAATTCTGAATATCTTCAGTTTTCCGTTCCGACACTCTAACCAACTGAGCTACAAGCACGGACAACGATTCATTCTCATCTGATTCTATGACCAACTAATGACCTACATACGGCTAGTGTTAAAAATGTATATAAATTAACGCTTATATAGTTGGTGAATAAACTAGAAGACTCTAGAATAAACAAGTAGTATCTTAAGGAATAAATCTTTCATAGCAGCGAAAACCTACTGAGAGTCTTTGGGGTATATAGAATAAAATATAGAGATTCGTGGTTTCGTGCTTGGAGAAGGACAGGGTAGCTAAGTTAGTTAGGGCATCAGCACGGGAGGCCGAAGATTCGTGGTTCAAAGTCCCAGCCAAAATCCGAAATTTTCAATTCTGAGTCTTCCCTTTCAACTGTTACAAGGTCTTGAAAGAAACTATATAAAGAATTCTGGTAATCAGATAATAATTTTGCAGCAAAAAATGTACAACACTTGAGGTTTAATCATGGAATAAGTAGATTATGAAAACCAGCGATAATCCTTAATTAGACTGAAAAATAACCACGTGAGATTTTCCAGACACTTAAAAAGATGTAAATCGGTAGGATGTTTGTGTACCACAGTATCGAACGCTTCTCTGAGGTCAGTAAAATCGTAACACCTACGCTGTGAGGACAGTAGCAGTTATCTAAGCATTTGGAAACATGTTCAGCAGATTCCAGTTTGGAAGCAGGCAGTGAGGACTCCTTTAATGATATTTTCGAAGAATTTCATGTTCTGAGTGCTAAGACAAGATTTGGACCGAGGAATGTTCGTTTTAGTACTCGGGATTTTTAACTGCAGAACTGAGGCAGCAGAGGGTGTTGAGATGCAAACGATTGCCACAGCGTTACGCTAACAATGATTTGTAGGGTTTGAGCTATGATAGTATCATCAAGTTCCATTTCTGTCAAAAGAGATTGAAGACAATCACCACTAATGTGTATCACTACTGTACTAGAAACTGTGATGAAGAATATGAACAATTCTTTGTTCAAGAATAAGAATTGGAGCTTTCAGCAAGATTCAGCTCCAGCCCATAGTCCAGGTGCACCCAGACTTGTCGTAAGAGAAAAGTTGGCAATTTTTAATGCACAAGATTAGCCCTTTAGAGCTCCAAACTTACATATTCTGGACTATAAAATGTGGTTTGTGTTTGAGCGTATGATTTGCAATAAAAGATAGTTAATATCCTTTGAGTCAGCAGTAGTGGACTTCCCAAAGAAGGTAGTGCATGATGCTGTAGATGAATGGCTAAGGAGACTACAATTATATGTGGAGATAAAACGTTTCGGGAACAATGTATCAAAATCATATGAAAGTTTTAAAATATGTTGTAGTTACTTGACTAAAATCTTGTAACAGTAGGTATTTATGTCGAAACTAAATAGTTTCCTGTAGTTCTGAACTTTATTCGCCATTACAGAAACATTATATCATTCTGAAAGATAGGCTCACTACCTTCTATGACTTCCACCCATCTTTTTTACAGCGATCCACGATTTACATTAAATAGAATTTATTGCAATGAACTGCCAAAATTGCACACATGTGTACGCTATTTGGACTGCATAAGTTTTAACGTTTTACATGTTAATTTATTTGATTTATTTAAGGACGCTCTTTAACCTCCCAGGTCATCAGCATTGCACTCAATCTAGGTGTGAAGCGCACGATAAAATTTTCTCAGAGGCTTCTTCTAGGTTCTTTTATGCCCTAAAATGACTCATTTACTCTGGCCGAGATTGAATACACGATCTTGGGTTTTAAAGACAAATTTGGTTACTATTTGATAGGATCGACTTAATGTTTTACATCAATAATAGAATGAAATCTGAAATTAATAATAGGCACTTCCATGTGGAGTAACTTCACATATATAGTGTTCTTTTTCATTTGCTGTCTGCCAGTGTACAATTGTATAGAAAATGTATTACTTATCAATGCATTATTTTTAATTTTCCTTCAGTAGGATTATTTTGATTGAATCTATTCAATATAATATGACCAGAAGTTTGTACTTGTGCAAGGAACAAAGGTGGCAGATATTTTGCTGCTGTCGCTGCTATATGGTATACTCTTCTCTTGAGTAACATTTGTCTATTAAATTGCTTTATTTCACCTCTGAATAGCTTCCACCAGATTAATGACGTTCTTAGTCAACTTGATGCATCTCCTGTCCTCTGTATATAATTTCCGCTCATGTCATTTTCTAAAGAAATGTAACTGCAACCTAGTAGTACTTCTGCACACCTTGCTTTTTCTGTCCATTTGTCCATCCTTATAACAAAACTAAGGCGAACTGTAATAAATAAAAAACATCTGTGTTATATATAGAGAGATAAAAATTCTTTAAAATATGAAGTGTCATTATTTACCAATTTTTTTTACTGAGAACCTCGCAAATGCCATAAACAAACTCAAACACAATAGAGCAGTGTATATGATAAATGCCTTTAAAAGGTGAAATAATAGAATTGCCAGAAATCACTGTTTATTCTCTTACAATAAGTCTCATTTATTTTAGTTTTATAAATTTTCATATATTTAATATATTTAATCTGTGCGATAGGAATACAAGCCAAGTACACTTTTTCAGGTGTCTATACGCATTCTTTACTCTGAAAACTATTACCTGAGGTAAATACCTTATGCTAATAACAATGGAAATGTGCATTCTGTGATGACATAGATAGAAACTCCTTTATTGAAATAAGTAGTACTTATAATTATTATGCAAATAACTGTGAATAATTGCCAAGCATTCAGGAGTTCTTGGATTAGAGTCCCTTGGGGTGAACCACTCCGGCATTGAGTTTTTTTCGTGTTTTGTTGGTCAAATTCCGAGTTAGAACTTTCCTTTCTGTGGCATTTCCGCCCTACCATTCCATTTCATTTTATTAAGTTAGTTCTGTTACGGGGCTGGTTCTGTGTGCGGCGTGACAGTGACTTGTGCTTTGGAAAAGTTTTTGCTCCGGTGTCTGGTATGAAAGCGGCTCTTCTGAGAGGCTCAAATTTCTTGAAGAGGAGGTTTCGCCAACATCGGGTTGTTCTATCTGAAAACATTGATAGGGACACATCTACGTTCGTGCCTAACCGCTTCTGGATCCTCGTCTCTGGGTATCTCTCTTACCTCATCCTTTCCTCCCAGAGGTACTTCCATTGGAGGCATAGGCGTTTGAGTAAGGCTGAAGAACACGAATGTCCTCTTCTGTCCTTACCAATCCAATTGAACAATGAATAAATCTTGTCATTTTCTCATCAAGAAAATATCTGCTACTTGCTATTAATTCACTCTCCTTTTGTCCGTTTATATTTGAGCTGCTTTTCAATATATATACTCATATATTTCTGTTATATTATTATGTCCATTTTCATTTCGCCATTTCAGTTTTCTTTTGTGTTTTTATATGAATCATTCAGATTAAACATTGGTAAAATAGTTATATCAATTTCTAACAATATTGTAAGAATCGACTTAAACTTTTCAAATATTGAAATGATGTTAATACTTCCAAGTTCCTAATGCATATTTTCACTTACATTATTGTTCCTTTATATGTACCATTTCTTAGCAAATTAGGAGCATGCTGATAAATGAAATAAACTGTCATTTTACACTTGCTTTTCCTCTTGTAACTTACAAATTTCCTCAAGACTGAATAGGACTCTCTATGAGCTACCCAATCCATTTTAATAGAATTTTTTGGTTGGTACACGGTTATTTATAAGTGATAAGATTGATATGTACACTTGATGAAAGTAATCCTTCATTATCATATGTGCTTTGCAGTTCAATATTGTAACAAGGGCAAATAGAGAGGCAACACAAAAGAACATGTAGAGGCTATTATGATGTAGAGGCTTCCATCAGAAGTGTAATAGCAGAAGAGGTGAAATAGAAATAAAGAGCGGTTAAACAACACTAAGGTTAGATATCTCTCTTTTGATTATAGTGATAATTAGCAAATGCCTAATGCCGTTATGCCTGATGTACATTGTAGAGTAGCGCCTTTGATGACTTCTTTCAATTACTTACCACGTTCTAAATTCCCTAGTCTTACTGCACTTTGCACAAATAATGTGGATAGCGCCGCGCTAGTAAGGCAACTTTTCTCGCAAATGCGCACTGC
The DNA here is from genome assembly GCA_030762175.1 of Metallyticus violacea. NCBI lineage: Eukaryota > Metazoa > Arthropoda > Insecta > Mantodea > Metallyticidae > Metallyticus > Metallyticus violacea. Next base: position 116,811,654 of record CM060833.1, read on the forward strand.
ATGTAGACTATACTGCTGGTCTTGCCCAACACAAACTTACACTGTGGGAACAGTCAAGTACGGTACTGGCCCATGTGGCCATATGTCTTAATTCCATTGCTTTGTTGTTGCTCAGTTAGTAAAGCCCCAAAATGTATCCCAAAAACAATTTAGGGCGACAAAATATGAGACGAGCATTATCTGGCAGAAGGAAAAGAGGGTACCGCCATAGTACTGCACGGCAATTGGTACGCTATTCAGAAAGCTTAGGCAGAGAGGTCTTTATTATCGAAGGCTGCTCTGACGTGTGATGAAAGGGGGGAAAACCCGTATAGGGTAGAACATTCAACTGATCAGACAACGTTCTGGTGACTGTTGAGTCCAGGTTTGGTCTCCAGAGTGCTTATCAAAGCGTCTCAAACATTATGGAAGTGAATAAATAATGGAATAGGGAGGAATAATTATAAGTGCATGGGCACTTCTTCATGAAGTAGTAAAGGTATAACTGCTGTCAGGTATCGTGCAGCATGCCACGTCGTTGTCAGGTCTAAATTTCTGGAGATTAGTTTTCTAGATTTGTGGAAATTAAAAAAAAATGAATGCATATTTTTTGGAAAAATTGAAGATGGATGAATTTATATTATTTATAATTAATATAAAATACTAATTAATTTCAGCAAATAAATCTTCATTAATTTTTGAGGTTTTGAACGATTGCATTAATGTTGTACACCAATGTACATTTCTTTCTAAAAAAAGTTTTTTAATATAATTACAATACACATTCTGAAATGCTGCTAAATATCATATTGAGATGTTTCATGTAGTTAGCTAAATTAAATTAGCAGCTTATGATATATCCGTTTTATACTCATGAAAACACTTCATAAGTATCCTTAAATAATATCTATGAGAAAGGTTTTCAAAATAAGTGCCCTGATATTGTTGTTAGCAAATTTAAATGTATTCAAAAATTACCCATATATATCAGAAATATATATGCTTTCAAGGGCATCTACATAACATACATACACCAATCGTCATAAAATAGCTCCACGCAAAAGGAAGTACGGAAGTTGCACCATCACGAGTAAAGTTGTATTCGATATTACTTTAGTCTGCATTAACTCCGTGCTAATTGCACTACATACGTCATATTGCGTTCCAGTATAAATATTTAGCTTTTGGAGTGAAGTTCAGTGAGCAGATTCGACCCCGTTATGAACAACTTAAGAGAGTGTGAGAATGGCGAAACGTTGGACTACGTGAAGTAGTCCCTCTCGTTCGTCGAATTGCTTGCCATGTTGACGATTTCGATAGATAACAGTGTTAGTTGAGAGCAGTGGGAACAGGAGTGAACATATATTTGCCGGGAAGCCTCTGAGCAACCTAGAGTAACCACCAACGAGAGAATTCTTTCCTTTTCTTTCTTCTTTTTGCATTTTTTGTTTATTTATTGTTTTTCGACTGGGATGACATAGTACTCTAGTTTGGATGCGCAGTGAACAACGCACAAACCCAGACGTCATTGTTGAGCGTCAAATCACCGAAAGTGGTGTCGTGATGGTTCGAGAGTATCTCTTATGATTTTCGACCTCACCTGGTAACGATCAATGGAACGTTGACTGCATAGAGGTACGTCTAAGAAAGTCTGCGACCTCACATACTTTCCTTCCAATGGGTCACTTTCCATCAGGATAAAATTTGCCCGCATACAAACAGTTTTCTAGGATTCGTGCTGTCAAACCCTTCATTGGCCCGCTGGTATCCAGATTTGGCATCTATAGGATATGCACGAAGCAAGTTGAAACGGCAGCTTCGGCCACCATTGGATAGGCAGGTTCTAAAGGAGCTGTGGAAAAAGTATCTTTAGGACAGCATTAGACCTTTATGCCAGACTATATCTGCATTTAGTGCTAAAGGTACTTTCCAACTGTAGAATTGTGTTCTGATAAACATCCTACTTCTCTCTATATTGTACCCAGTTGTTTGTACCGCTGTGCCAAATTTCGTTCCATTTCGAAATCTCCTTCTGGGTGCATTTTGGCATTTGGCATTTTTATGCCAATGGGTGTGACACACACATATACGAATATAACTAAAATAATAGGATCAAGAGATGTAGAAAAAATAATCAAACACTGAAACAGCGCTATTTTTGTTACTGTTTCAGCATCTCTTGTTTTATTACTTTTGGCCTAGATGTATGCGAGTTATTTTATTTTTAGTTTTTATTGCATTCAACTCCAGTATTTTTAATTCATGTTTCCTTTTATTATGTTTTCTAATGGACCGTTTTACGGTTATTCTTCTTAATAAATTTCTTAATAATTTTGCCCTTTTTATTTCTGTTTCAATGTTTTATTCATTTCTGCATATTATTATCCTTATTATATTTAGCTTTATTCTAAGCAAAATACTTTATTTTCATTATATTGTATTTATCCCCAGTGTTACTTTTTATTGACTTTCATTTATATTTCCTTTCACTGTTTTCTTATTGATCGATCTGATATTTTTCTTTTACTCAATTATCTTTGCGCTAGTTTTGTGTTTCGGTATTTGCACTTCCTTTACTTGTTATTTTTATTTGTTCTTTATTTATTCTTTATAAGTGATTTTTATATATGTTTAAAGCGAATTATCCAAAAGTACCACGTGGGTATTTTTGAAATGTGAGGTGCTATTTGTGTGTTGGTTTAATAGAAATGAAGGTCATCAATGTAACTTATACAACTTCTCTAGCAATTATTAGAAAATTTATTCCTACCATAAAGTTACATTTTTTCAAATAGAATAGTGTCTATTAACTTCAAGAAAATAAATCGAGTTAGGAATTGAATGGTACTGGGAATTTTGCAGAATAATAGGCCAAGTAGTTTACAAAATATCGCCATTTGTAGAACTGGAACTTCCAGATGCATTTTTTAGATAATTTCCATTACCATTTAGCAAAAAGCAATACATTCACATGAAATTTAAGCAAAAGATGACAAATACCAACAATATTTGTGCATCATATAAATTAATTATATATATATATATATATAGTCCTAGACTATATATATATACCGCCACGGGTGGTCGAGGTCGTTAAGGCGCGGACTCGTGAGCGGGAGATCTGGGGTTCGAATCCCGCCACGACCGTTCTCTCTGACTGAGGATTTTTCCAGGTTTTCCTCAGTGCTCATAAATGGCAAATGCTGGGGATGTACCCTAAATTTAGACCTGTAACGTTTCCTTCCCTAAAAAATCCTTTACCAATATATCATTTCATCTCGTGTATCATAAATGTCCACCGCCTGTGGTGCCTCAGTAGTAAAATGGGAGTTAAACACCGTTAAAAGAAAAATAAAATAGACAGATATAAAATTGCGAATCCTAGTGCTGTGAAACTCCCCCATTTAGCTACTTGGATACTATACTGGAAATATACGGCACATTCTTGCCTACCATTACCGTCAAACTTATTGTTCCTCTTCTTTTTCTTCTTGAAAATGTACTGAATTTATGTGCATAACATTTCGAGTACACTCATTGGCCTAGACTCGTGAAAAAAAGCTGTTGACATTCATCTCATCTGATTTCTTTCTTTACTGTTTTAAGTTAATACACATTGTTCCATTTGAAAATATGTAAACTTCAATTCGGTGAAAATTGCTCTTCAATATCATTTCTCTCTTCAGAAATATTCGTGATGGTACTTTGTATAATAAGAACATTCCGTTAATATCAATGAGAAAATTAAGAGCAGTATGTCATTAAAATCAAAAATATACAGGATTTCTATGTTAAATATTAATAATTTATTAAATTACTGTTAATAATGCATTTTGTGCATAGAAATACGCATTCATTCCTAAATTTGGGAACAAGGATTCCGTCTCTTGAGCACTTATAATTAAAATATAAACATTTATGAACATATATGTACGTTTTAAATACCATAAAATGTGTAATTCGTGCTTTTCTATTTGTTTAGTTCTAAAGGAGAGCTCTTTGTGTAAATTACCGTACATTTTGAATTACTAGTTGTACCAAAGCTACAGCTGTCTTTCTGTACATTATGATAATATGCGCGGTTTTTTTTATCATTTTAATAGCTGTGAAAAGTAAATTACAGAAAACTTGTTTTCCTGAACAGCTTTGGAGCCTTACTACACATTAATTACTATTTCCGCTTTAGCCATTTAGATTTGAGTACCTTTCTCTAAATGTATACCTAAATTTTAAATGCAGTTGGAAACTGGTCATGTAATTAAAACCAATTACTGGAGTAAAATCTCTTCAGTTAATCGTCCGATTAAATTCATATTAAGCGCAGTTGTGCAGAATAACATGTTTCAAGCATAATATAATAATAACAATGTTAATAATATTTTAATACAGTCGTGTATTCCGTTTTAGTTTTAGTTGTTTTATTGACGTATAACAGTCAATAAAACGTCTAAAGTTTGCGACAAATTAGTAGCTACCTACTTCTAATTGCATTCTAGACGATTTCCAGCTATTATTTTTCGTTTTTTCTCTATGTCTGCGTACTTCTCTATATTTTCAACTACTTCTAAACATAGTTTTCTTCATAAAGAGTGCAAGAAATTTAATAGTAAAGACCCATGAATGTAAAATGCACTTATCAATGCGTTCAAAATTAACTATTTTTATTTCAATGCACCTCAAACACACACAGAAAACGCGGAGAAAACATTTTGATTGTAAATATTTTCTGAACTACATTTGTCGATACGTCAGATCAATTGCTGCAGAATTCTATTGCCCGTTACACATTGATCGATCCTGCTGGTCTAGTGATAACAATATTTGCCTCATACACTGAAGATCACGAGTGCAATTCTGGTCATAGTCGATTTCTTTTTTATGGGCTTAAAAATTCTTAGTATGGCTTCTTTCTAAAGCACTGGGTCCCGTGTCGTACATTTACGCACATTTACGGCACGTAAAAGAACCTCCAGTCCGAAAGAAGAAGACCCTGAGCAAAATTTATCTGCCGTTTCACTGCCTAAATTAAATACAAAATACTATTACTAATCTCTAAATTAAGCATATTAAAATATTTCAATATTTATCCAAATAAATATTGGTTCTTCAACATGAAACTTTACTATATAAATTTGAAGTATTTAACTTAAATAATATGACAAATAACTCATTCAGTTAGTCTATTAGGATTTCTTTTACATCATAAACAACCTTCGTAAACTCACACGTACAACACATGTTATATTTTTCGAACGATTTCTAAATAAAGTCTTATTTTTCTTTTCAAGTTTAAAAACATTCATTTTAATACATTTATCATATATGTAAAAAGCAACGATGGTATTTGAAATGAAGAGTTAATCAAAGATAAATGAAAATATAGCTCATATACAATAATTAACTTTAAATTGGGTGTTCCTATTTGCTATTATAAGAGTAATTGATTTTATAATGACATTAAATGTTTAAATATTCTTACCGCAGGTACAAAATAGTACCTCTAATGAGAATGCTATAAGCTATTTTTATTTATATTTAAGAGTGCAATAACATTTATTACATTGACAAAATGTTACATAGATGTCCTATGAGTAATTCTGAGCTAGTATAATTGTTTATTACTACTATCGTAACTATGCACAATTTTGAACTTATCTTTATGGAAATTAGGTAAATAATGTTTTTATACCGCTATTAATACATATTACTATGCAATTAAAATATCTCAGTTTTTTATAGTCTTGAATTTTATGCGCTATTTCCTAACTAATTTTTCGCGGACTACACTCTTAATTTAATTTACGAACGAGCTCAAATTAATAAAGATAATCTTCCGGAAAACATTTTTATTTTCTTTGATCAACAATCCTTGAATTTGAAAGGCTGAGCCGTTTTTAATTAGTCCCGGGATTACTGAATTAATTAAAAAGAAACTCCGCGTAGGCTCCGCTTTGTTATATTTTCAGGTGGCTTTCCGTACCAGGAAACAAAATACCATTAACTTTGTTACTTAAAACTTGTCATGTTACCATAGTGCATTCTTAATATCCTAGTTTCTTAAAGGTTACAACTACTTCACACTCCATTTAACTGCCATTCTTTGGAAGACTTTTATCCCTATATCACTATCCACTTAATAATGTGTTTAATACTACAAACACGTTCTTTCTGCATTAATTTTAATATTTGAAGAAGATTTATTGATGTGCTCAAAATTTTCATTTTGCGCCCATATATGCCCATGACCTTCCAACGGTTTATATTTGTGCATTAAGGTCCCTAAATACGCAGAAATTCCAGAGGATCTTAGTTTTCTCTAGTTCACTATTGTAGCACGTTTACTTCAGCGGTGGCCAGAAACGATGGATTTTTTCGGGCATAAAAATCCTAAGTATGCCTTCCTTCGGAAGGGAAGTAACGCTGTGGGTCCCGTATCGTACATTTAAGGCACGATAAAGAACCTCAAGCCTGAATAAAGAGGCCTCTGAGCAAAATTTTGTCGGCCATTTCACGCCCTGAGTTGAATGGGGACGCTGATGACCTGAGACCTTAAAGAGCATCCTTAAATAAACTTAATAATAATAAATAATACTTTAGCAGTGTATATGTTGCTATCGTTGAAAACACATACACTGCAATATGTCCTGAGAGGGTTTGTTAAAATTGGTGTTAGTAACCGTATGATTGGAGAGGGACAGTAGTGCATGCGCGGCAAGGCATAACGCTATGGTTTTACAAGATTAAGCGTACTGCATGAAAGTAAGCTTACGTGGAAAGGAACAGAAGTGTCTCAGTCCCGAAAGGTTATCTATGTGGGCTGCCGATTATTTAGTTCAGATATTAAAATAATCTACCTTTATCATGAAAGGACTCGTATATCTTGGTTTATAATAACAGCTAGCTTTAATTATTTTGTTTTGATATTTAGTAGTTGATTGAGAAAATGGTATAATAGATTAGAGAAGATTAAGATCTGATTAACCCCCCAATGTCGTGTTATTAAAACCTATAAATTTTTAAGGAGTAAGCGAGTGGTCTTTAAATTTAAATTAATTAGCGGCATATTTCGTTAAGATTAAGATTATTTAATAGCGTGACAATATTAATATGATAAATATTTTCCTGTTTTTCATGTTTTCGCTTGAAAGAGAATATATTTATTATGCATGGTCACGATGGATTAAATCAAATTTCTTTTTTTTTTCATTAATTTTAATTTTTTTCATTTATTATAAATAAATTCCCAATGTTATCTGCCGCATCGTAGCCTAGGCTAGTGGAAATAACGAGTTTGTTCTAATAAGTAGTGATCAGAAATATATATCGTAAATTATGGATGCAAACATCCTCCTCAAAATGCAAAAATTATAAACTTACACCAAAAGGTAGACATTCGCAAAGTTGCCATGAGGGGGAACACTAGCATTATACGAAACGAATAACGCCCGTTTTTACTCTTGAGGCACCACAGGCGTTGGACATTCGATGATACATAAAATAAAGGGATATATTGGTAAATAATTTTTAAAGAAGGATACTTTCCAGGCCTGAGTTTAGGGTTCCTCCCCGGATTTGCCATTTATGGAGACTGAGGAAAACCTGGAAAAAACCTCAGTCAAAGAGGACGGTCCAGTCGGATTCAAATCTCGGACTTCCCGCTCACGAGTCCGCGCCTTGACCTCGGCCACCCGTAGCGGTCTAGCATTATACATTTTGATTTACTTTATTTATGGACGCTCTGTAACATCGCAGGTCATCAACGTCCCATTCATTTCTGGACCTGCAACTCCCGACAAATTTTACTCAGAAGCCATTTTTTTCAGGCTTGAGGTTCTTTATCGTGCCGTAAATGTACGACAAGGGACCCACGGCTTTACTTCCCTTCCGAAGGAAGCCATACTTCGGATTTTTACGCCGGAAAAAATCCATCGGTCCTGTTGGGATCGAATCCGCGATCTTGAGTTTAGAAGATCATACCATAATACATTTAAAAGTATATTTTTAACAATAAACATTACACTTTCTGGGTTTTTCCTAGTAACTGTCAATGAATTTGTGGAACTATGTACTATAATGATCTTTTCCGTGTCCAAATTATTTCTGTATGTAAAAATAAACTTGTGCCTATGCACAAGTCCTTTCCATATCAGAACAAAATTTGTAATCCGGTAACAATTTAGGATTAACACCCACAACACTGTCAGATACTTGAAGCACATCTGCTTCAAACCATTAATCTTTGTGAAGACGTTCGCCAAATTGTGTTTTACAGCTTCACTTTGCCTACCACCTTATGCATCCACACAACAGCGAAAATATTCAAACCTTCACTAACTTCCAGACCTTGTGTTTATAATTGCTTAATGCTGCTGCAAGTAGTATGATAATTTGATATTGTATTGTTCGTTGACAGCGCATTTATGTTACTGCAGCCCTATCGTCTACTACCTGAAGCACACATAAGAATAGTAAATGTGATTTCAAATTTCAAACATTCTTAGTTCGCAAAATGATCACTAACACACAGCAACCTGGAGCTAAGTTAAGACGGTCTCTGCAGTTAGAGAAACATTTGCTATATATTATATATTATACATAATATTATATGTATTATATTGTATATGCTTAATCGTGAAGTTACTTTTAAAAACTCTTTCTCCACTGAGGACATCATGCGGTTTATATCATAATTAAAGTCTTAATCTCCCCCCGCAACACTATGCAGACCGTGAACGACAAATGTTACTTGTATCATATAGGTATGCAGTGTCTTGAGAATCCCATCTGCTTTTACCAAGTAAGAGACGACGTCACATCTGCTCTCTGGCCGCAAAATACCTGTGATATAAAAATATAAATGAAGCAATCCAATGCTTTATTTTAAAATTCCAATATTAAATGCTTCGTGATGTTCTCTTATACACAAAACTATCTTGGATCAAATGAATGCACGCATTTTCATTTAAAGTGGTGTGAAGCTGAACGTTACTAGTCCATAGTTTGTGTTGGTATCTGCAGTCATTTTTTCTATTGCTTTGAAAGCTAGAAAATGCGATATTGTTCCCTCTACATCAATTCAGTAACTAATTTCCTCAAGAAATACTGAAAACAAATCCATACACTGCCTCTACCAACATTTTCACTAATCCCTGTAAACAATAATTTTTTATACTTTTACGGAGAATAAAGAAGTGTAACTTCCGGCAAATCATATTCAGAAGAACATTTCATTAGATATGTGTAGTTTTATGCCTTATGACTCCATTACCGAATACCGGATACTTAATCAACAATATCTTTAAAATATAATATTTCTTACCATTAAAATATTTTTGACGTTGCACATGTATGAGACTCCTCACTCAAATGACACGAGCTGATACTAAAGGAAATATAAGTAATAGGGCTGGGCTCCCTTTGGATGGCGAGTCATAAGAATAGAAAGAGCCCATTGAGGAGAATTATAACTAGAAGTTTCTTCCGGGCTTAGGAACCGTGGTCTCTTGGAACTAAGGAGTCCAAACGTTTCATCCTCAACTGCGGAGGACATCTTCAGTGGCGCGGTCTGAGTTTTCTGGGCGAAGGTTCTGGCCACGACTGGACTGGACCTTCAGTCGTGGCAGGACCTTCGCCCAGAAGACTCAGACCGCGCCACTGAAGATGTCCTCCGCAGTTGAGGATGAAACGTTTGGACTCCTTAGTTCCAAGAGACCACGGTTCCTAAGCCCGGAAGAAACTTCTAGTTATAATTCTGACTCCGGCCGTGAAAGCTTCCGATTCGCATTGAGGAGAGTTAGGAATTGCTTGAGGGATATGGATAGGCAGCAGACAATTACACAATGTAGAGAGATGATTTCGCTAAAAGAACAATTGAGGCTAAAATCTTAATGGAAAATGCAGCATACATCATAGCAAGTAATAAACTCACTAGACACAGGTATGCGTGGCTCCTGTAAAGATACCCAAGAATAAAGAAAAAGTATCTACCGCACTCCTTTACAGAGGGAGATGTTCGTGCTGGGCTCTTCTGGCAGGCAAGGAACAAGAGGTGAGATTAAGTAAAGTTCTGATGAAAGCGAGACAGCTCCGGTCTGAAAAGTAGGGTGAGGTTTGGGAGAAATACATTGATTGAATCCAACTGTGTATCATTCATAATGGTATTTATTTATATTTATATGCATTTTAATACTTTGAAAAATTATCCTTCTGGTCTTTTTAATTCTATTCTAGTTTCATATTTTTACTTATTTATTTAATCTTTTTTTTTGTCGAATATATTATACCTTTTAGTTTATTGTGTAAAATCTAATTTAATATATTGTACTAAATCAAACAGATCTAGCATGTTATAAAAGCACTTGCGGTCTTTTTGAAGTGGTTTGCACTGTTTTGTATTGGTGATACTGTAATAAATGCATTCCACCTCCTCTATCTCTTCTTCCTTCTCCCTCTCCTCCTCCTCCTCCTCCTTCTTCTTCTTCTACTACTACTACTACTACTACTACTACTGCTACTACTACTACTACTACTACTACTACTACTACTACTACTACTACTACTACTACTACTACTACTACTATCTACTATATTTATTGCAATGTTCGTATATTGCCGAGCATTGTAGCAGTCTATAGGAATTTCTCGCTAGGCTAAGTTTGTGTGCACTGTTGCTCTGTTAGGAATTTTACCCTCCTCTCAAATCTTAAAACTTTTTCTTCTCATACTGCTAGGTAGCGGTAAGTTCTGTCTATACTTTCTTACTGTTTTTCATTGTCGTCCTACTTGTCAGCACATATGAATGGGCTCTTGTTTTTGGTATAAGTTCGTTTGGACTTTGGGCTTTACCGTGCTAGAGGCTACCGTCTGTCTGAATTGGAACTCGTATTCCATCATTCTGCGACGATATTCTTCAGCAAAACTTACCACACAATTCCTTTTTAAAGTTGATAAACCAACAGTGTGACTCATTTTTTGCGATGATGACCTCAGTAGCTAATTTTTAATATGGTTTTGTAAACCTTTCTTAAATTTATTTTTCACTTTAAAGTTTTGATTGCAATCTTATTATGCTTCATAACTCTTTTCATAAAATAAATTTATCCATAACGGTTATATGAGAAATGTGTATGTTAAATACTTGTTAAGACATGAATTATTTTGAGATTCTTGTATAAGTTGTAATCTGTGCAATTAAATGAAAGCTATATATATATATATATTCAATTTAAATTAAGATTATTTTATTCAAATGCATATTTAGGAATTACTCAATTGAATGAATATTTAATTTTCTTAAAGGTTAATAAATTTGCATTAAATTATATTTTTGTGGTTGTTGAATTATTTTAACATATTACATTTCATATTTAGAACTTGTATTTTTGGAATACTTTGTATTTAAAATCAACTGAGCCATATACGCCTTTGAAGAGGCATTTTCTTGAAGCACGCCAAAATTAATAAAATATTCGGGTCGTTCTATGGAGTTCTGACACTGCTAAATGATGTAAATTGTTCCTTGAAGCTGCTAATATGTTATACATTTTCACTTAAGCCGTGAAGTTAACATTTTACAAACTATGCCACATATTCTATTTTCGCCTCGTAGTGCCTAACCTCCGTGGTGAAACGTTTAAATTATGAGTTGTTGTGGCGAATTTTACGACGTCCAGGAGCCAACAATAAATTATATCTCGGGATTTTGAGACCCTCCACGAAAAGTTTTAGATGAAACTTCCGATGAAAAAGTTTGGGGAATGAGTCCTTCATCATAAAACCACGCCGTTCGTATTTCCCAAACTTGTCCACTGTTTTGAGGCCGAGGGAAGGAAAACGTCACAAGAGCGTTAGCTTCTATATTTTTCGGATGCGGTTCACAGTTGCAACATCAAAGAAGGTTGAAAACACTCAGGATTATTAATGCCTATGAAAACTTTTAATATCTGTAAACTGGAATGAAAGGGTAATTCAATAAAAACTTTTTGAAAAGGATATTTAGAAGGATCATTAGGTATAAAAACATGTCTAACAGTGAAAACTGTACACATGGTGACAAAAACTTTCGGCACATCAAAATTCATTGATCTTTAGCTTTATAGCTGTGCTCATTATAAGAACATCATATAAAACCAGGATAAGCAAGAAATTGTGATTTATTAATTATTTTTGAGCAATTGGATTATAAACAGATAAATTATTGTATAATTATATAATAGCTCAAGAGATAATAAGAGGTATAGTAAAGTAAACTTGAAAATGTATGCGTTTTCTTGCAAACAGAGTGTTTACGGCTGATGTATTATTTCTTTAACCGCCCAAACGAGTAGATTGACCCCCTTAGGAATTACACATTTTAACCATTTATTAATTCCCCTTCTTAATACAACTGTACTTTTAGATATTCTTTTTGTCCATACAATGTTTATTTATTATGAGAATGCAGAAAGTCCACAACACTAATTCTAAAGGTTAAATGTATCTAAAATCTAACGAAAGAGCTATGAATCAGATTAAAAGAAAAGTGTTACCCCGAATTCGATTACGAATTATTAGTTCTACTACGGCTACTGCAATGGAAAGGCAAGTGGAAAGAATCATGGTATCCCAAGTTCAGGAAATTTTACAACAGATAGGTTTAGGAAAATTATGAATGAATAAGCAATATCACCAAAGCAGAGGATTCTGGAAATAAATAAACCTTGGATTGGGAGATATTAAACGAATATATATATTCGCTTAATAGTGGTATAGGAGAAAAGAGTTTATTGAAACTTTATAGGGAAATGAAAATAGTATAGGGTAGAGAAAAATATATAGAACAATGTGATAAGACTAAAGAAGGGTTTGCATGGGCTAGAATTGGAGTAATGAATTTAAAAGGATTAGGAGGTGATAATGTGTGGAGAAACCAATACGGATTTTCATTGTTTATTATACTGTAGGTAAACAACGTTATGGATAGAACAGGCTTTGCCACAAAAATGGAAGAATCTGGATGGCAAAATATTAATTAGAATGATTTTTAACTGTAAAAGGAGAGAGGAATATAAAAATTATGGAAAAATATTTGGGCAAAGTTAAAGAAAAGTGAAAAAAAATTATTAATAGGAAAATTGCGAGAAACCTTAGAGGTACAAAAGGTCAGATAAACATAAACAATGATAGATAAATACAGCAATATGATGGCCACCAACACTAATAACCTGGAGATGTGGTATTGTGATCAGAAGGCTAACAAGCAACTCTAGAAAGAAAATATATAATAAGTAAGATAAGCATATATATATATATATTTTGTAGTATTTTTAGATCTCATTTTGTAATGCAATGATAAGGTATATATATGAATGTAGTCTATTGGGATATTTTCAATAAATTTCAATTTCATTGCTGCAATGGATGCCAAAAATATTCGGTTATGTGTGTATTTATGTGTATATTTTTATATCATTCTTGTCTTTGCTAATAAAATGAAGTTTATTTAATTTCCCCTCAAATATTTCAGAAGTCAAAATCAAGCTTAGCTTGCTTAATACGTCAATACTTTTGTAGACACATAGTTTGTATATGTAAGTAACGCTTTAAAGTAGACACAAAAAGTTAGAACAATTTACATACTAAAGAAACGACTACTCCAACATAGTCGGTTGCATTGCAGCTATCTTTTTCATTTCTTCAATAGCAAGTGGAGCTGAAAGTGCTCATAAGAGCACCATAATTTTAACACATCAATTCCAAATAATTTCCATAAGATGATAAAGTTGTACCTGGGCCGGCACGCTTACAACTTTTCAAACTACTGTGAGACTACAATGTGATCAGCAGATAGATATGTTTGCAGAAAATTTCCCTTAGAGCTGCAGTGGTATCTCGATTGCATTCTAAGTTGCAAACTTTTACTTTTTGTCTCAAGTTGATAAACTTGAAAACGAAAACGAAAAGTTTGTGAACCAACAAATTAATTTTGAAGTTGATGAAAATCAACTGCCACAATAAACATTACAGTACACATTATATAACCATATTGCAGGAAGAAAATAAACATACAAAATCGTTTTACTTAAAGTGTCTGGATCAGCATAGTGTCATTGGCTTCCTTATTGGCTTCCTTATTTTGGAAGAAGTTTGTCATCGAGACGTGCTATTTCAAGTAATCCTGTATGTAACATTTTGTGCATAGCTGTACAAAAGTACAGTTGAGATCATTGGATCTTACTTCTATGAGACTGTTTCTCAGAGGTTATAAGGACAGTGTTTATTATGATTTTGTCAGTAGACGGAAAGTGGAGCAACAGCCGTTACTGGTACCAGAAGATTCAATGAGGAGAAGAACGTGCGTTTATAAAAGGAGGCAGGATATTTTGAACATAAATTGTAAATAAATTACGTTTTACTGCCAACTCCTAAAGTACTCAGGATAGGTCAACCATCCTAAGCTAAGTGTGCAAATATAGCAACTGCATATTACACTACCTTCAACGTTACTTAGTACACTGAATTTTGTTTGTATAGTAGGCGATAAAAAAACATAACTATGCCCTTAAAAATGTAAACGAGCAATATTGAGGCATTATTTAGATTGATTTAGTAATTTTGGGAATATTTGTGGTGGTTAATTGTTCGTTACTTAGACATTTCTGTAAACAAACTGTCTTACACTTAACGTCAGTACTTGTTGTAACTCGCCTACCTATGTAGTAGTTAAAGAGGATAATGCGTGAGGACAGGAAAGTTGATGTAAGACCTCCAAGAAGAACGGACGTCGTGTCACACTTTCCTTCCGTTTAGCTCAAGAACATGTAAAAATCATTTACATCTTGTATGTAGTAATTGTAAGTCTCTTTGATAATCTTTGATAATGTAATACATTTATAATGTACTTTTGGTGAATTTCAGGTGTCTTAATTTATGAAATGTCCTCTCATTTTTCTAGCCAAGCGAGTATGATAATAACCATGTAGTAACTCTTTCAGTTAGTTAAGTCCCGTAGGACTGCATTCTTATTCTTGGATGTCGTAGAATGTGACAATATTACTAAAAAATCAATAATTTATTTTTATAAACGTGTCAATGTATTATGTAAATTATGAACACAATACATTTATTGTATATTTGTGAAAATCAACAAATTTGAAAGACTAATTCTTGACATACAAAAATTAACATTATAGCTTCAAAGTAAATGTTCCACAAACATGTGTGAACTTTTTAATAAAAAATATCAACAGAGACTAAATCAATTATTTCATATTTGACTTTACCTCCCCACGAAAACAGTAAAAACAACTGGTTGCACTCTCTTTTTCTGTGTCAATGATGGATATTATATCAAAAGTAATTTCCCAAAAATTACTTTCATTTAAATTATATTGGAACAGAGGTATAGCTGCTTCCACGTATGGTCATGGGATGCTGAGCAAGGTGTCATCTGTACTGCTTTGATTTGAGAGAGCTGGTTGTGTGATAACTCTTATCATTGTGCAAGGTGTATTTCTTCATATGAATTTTTTTCATACTCATGTACCTTGGTGCACAAATCTAAGAACTAAATTTATTACCGTTAATTCTTTTGAATCATTTTTATTTTCCATTATCTTTAAGGGGAAAATTGCGCATGTGCATAAAAACAGCATGTATTAAAAATGATTATGTTTGGCAAATTTTTAACTTTAAAGTGAGCTATTTTTCATATATTTGAGAAATATGTCGCTGAAAGGGCAGCTCTTGATATAATACGGTAAATGTTTACGAACAATTTATATAAAAACGATTATATTAAGCAATTGTTTATTTCTGCACACATTCGTCTTTATATATCGTAGTAGAATAAAAATATGTTAATTTTTAAAAAAATATGATATGAATTTTTTCACTGGAATCGCCCAAACATGAAAAAAATGCTAAGACACCTTTTTATAAGCAGTTAACAATACACATATTGCTGACAATAGAATCCCTACAATGCTGGAAGCTACGCAGCAAAATGCTGGACAAAAATATTTCGATAATCTAATGTTTAATAGGGGTAGGAATTTGTTCACATTAATATCCTCTATAATACACAAGTTATAACTGAAAACACAGTATTTAGTTCATTACGACCTGAATACCTGCATATTATTGCAGTCGTTGCGTCTAGTTGACCGCACCGCAAAATGGCAGAGGGTAGAAAAACGAAGGTAGGCTAATATAGTGTACGTATTCCCTATTCCCCCTTTGGAAATGTCATAACTAGGTACTTTTGGCCTTCTGCACACGTTCATTAATCATGGATTTCAAAGCGCAGAGCAGCTCTTGTTTTTACAGCAGAGAGAGTCCGCTCAACTCCCGTTTTAAATACATTAAAGCGCATTAACTGAGCGAGCCACATTATTAGAGAAATGGGGATGAGGAGAGTGGTACCTAACCGCAACGACCGATTGACAGGGAAGCGATGTGGTCAACAGCGTGATAATGAACGCAACACATATGGAGAGACCGCAATTGTTTTTAATTTTCGACGTCCCATTTATAACCGGAACGAAGCCAAACACCGGTGTGATTCAGAATTGAACATCATCACGACGGTAAATTTCAAGGAATATACGATGCTAACATAAGACAAAATACACACTGCAGTTTGTTTTCATCAGCTACAGATATGGAAATATCTGTTACTATGTTGCCACATCTTGTTCAGTAGAACGTGGCACAAGCTAAATACTATAATCTCACCATTTTAAGGAATATGAAGCAATCAAGATAAACTATAATGCAGAAGTAGAATAGAAAATCAATATAGTTCGCATATGGTGATAACTTGAATTAATAAATCACTGCCTATGGAAAATTTAAACATGTAAGTAACTTTAAAGATTTTCTTTATCTTGTATCATTCTTAATCAAAACTGATATTTAGTAAACATTTAGAAGTTTAAATGACTTTAAACATTTTATTTATGATACCTTTATAATCAAAAAAATTTACATATATGTAAAAAATTAATTTAGATATACGTATAGTTACTGAGATATTAAAAGAATAAAATTAAAGCAGTAATTGTGTTAGAGCAAATTGTCAGCTGACTATAAGGATTGGATTGTTAGAGGTGGAGGAGAATATTTCAGTACTTCAGCCTTCTGCCTAGGTCAAGGACTGGTTGTTTGTGCCTACGCCTCCATTTGGAACATCTCCTGGAGGAAGGGATGATGTTGAGGTACGCTGGGCGACTAGAATCCACAGACACGTACAAATGGGACCGCCACGGGTGGCCGAGGTCGTTATGGTGCGGACTCGTGAGCGTGAGGTCTGAGGTTCGAATCTCGCCTGGACCGTCCTCCCTTGCTGAGGTCTTTTCCAGATTTCCCTCAGTCCTCATAAATGGCAAATGCCGGGGAGGTATCCTAAACATAGGCCTGGAACGATTCCTTCCTTAAAATAAATCCTTTCCCAATGTATCATTTCATCTCATGTATGTGGTGCCTTTGTAGCAAAAACGGACTTAAACACCATTCATTCATTCATTCATTCATTCATTCACATACAAATGGGATCCACAATATTGTTTATGACGACGGAGGCCCCCCCCCCTTTTCCTCCAAGGAGTTTGAGTCCCCCCTTTCCATACCAGACGCCGAGGCAAAAATCTTTACAAAATCCGGACCATTGTCACATTGCGCCAGCCCACATTGTGGGCACTTTCGAACATAAAGGAACCAATGGAATGAAATAATATGAAATGGGAGAGAGAAAAATTTGTGGAAAGAAAGATCCAAGTTAGCATTTGCCTAAGATTACAAGAAACACCACGAAAAAATCCAAGGCTACCAGAGATATGAACTCTCTAATGCGAGGCGTTACTACCTGTGGTTGCCTGTATGTTAAGTTGTGTGAAAATCCAATTTCTTTGAGGTTGTAAAAATTAAGTGTAAAGCAAAAGTTTTATATTTAAATATTGCTAACTCGAAATATCTATATTAAATTGTAAAATATTTTAACATTGTATTTGATAAATGAGAATGCAGAAAGATTTAATTATAACTAATAACTCATTGACTTATATAAAGTAAGCGTACCTATGGACACATAAGTTTCGGGTATATTTTGCCGAAAGGACTCTACCCACATAAGCTCAGAAGGGCAACTGGAGAACAAGTGATCTAAAAACTAGCGAATTGATCTGATAAGCCGGTTTAATGCTATCTAGATTCTTGTCTGGCCCTTAATCTCTCAGAGGTCTGCGGCCGGCTTGCTAGACCATGTTCTTTGGAACAATCAGGTCTAGGATTATCATCTACATTGTTAAATTACATAAAATTAAGTTTCTGGCAAATTAAGAATGACTTTTTTCTTAAGCAGAACGTGATTTCATTTTAAATATTATTTTGGCTTATACTTGTATGATGCAAATTTTAATAATGCTTTTCACGTGCTGCTGAATGTAATTGGACATTATTTATACCTAGATAGCGTTTTTAAATTAAAACATTAAATTATTTTATTGGGGAATTGTATCGCACGTATAATTGAAATAAAATCATGAGCTTTCAATCTATAGTTCCGGTACAACAGGGATATGACAGAAAATGTAAGAGTCCGACTGTACATTTTCGTGAGTTTCCTCAGATTGCCATCCTCATTCTTCAGTTTTGGCTGTGTTATTGATTTACATGCTAGTTTCAAAAGTTTTGCATTTACCATTCGACAAATGGTATTAGACTAATTATTTTGTAATCTGTTGCAGGGGGTTTGTTGTACTTCTCCAATAGAGATATTTTATTGCTATTATAATTAATTTGAATAAACTAATCAGCGCTTTACAAGTATAAGTCAGAACATGTCATTCAATAAGTTGTAATTGCAATCTGTGCGTTTTCAACATGTTACATTAAGTTTATATCTTAATACAACTGTATGAATGTGTTGGTAAACCATTAATATATGAACTAAATAATGTGGCTGGAGTGTATTATATATAGACGCACATTCCATTATATAGATAGGTGATTCAAGGAAACATGTTCTTAGATAAATGATTGTTTTACACGAAAGTGCCCTAAAGTATATTGTTTTGGATGTCGAATTACAATTGGAGATAAAGAGGATATGCCTAATATTTATAAATTTCAATTACACCAACAATATGTAAAAGATATGTAAAAAAAGTATCTAGTCTTAAATTTTAGGTAATAAGACTCTAAAACACAAAAAATGGAGTAAAATTCAAACAGTTGTGCCATCTTTGTTGGGACCCATTAATTGCTATGAATAAAATCCCTGTTTCTCTTTCTTTTTCCTTTTATCCGCATGATAATCGATTCCCCGTGTCCTTTCTTTCATTGTTCTAGACTAATCGAGTATGATGACGTCATAGACTGTTCTGGGATTACTGGGAGTCCGTCTCGAATGACACAAGGAGAAGAAAGCAGCTTTGAGCGGTGAACACTTTTTTCGACCAACATTTTCAAATTGCCCATTTCGTTCCTTCTTCCCACGCCTCGCTCGCTAACCTCGACGTTTCTGAAAATTAATATATTAGGGATTTTAACTATCGGAAGTTAAAGGTGTTTTGTTTATAAATTCCATTTTTAATACTTCTATGTTTGTAACTGGAAATCGAGCAAGTTTTATATTAATTTTTATGCCACCTTTTACTGTGTTATTCAATATGAAGGCAAGTGGTAGGTTACTTATGTGTAATTTTATTTCCATTGTACTGTGCCAGTAAAGTTTTCGATGTTCAAACTGGAAGCAAGAACGGTAATATTAAAATTTTATTCTACTTAATTGCCATTTGCCAATTAAATTTTACATTGCTTACAGTAATGTATTCGTATTGAGTATATATGTTTTAATATGTCTTTATTATAAAAATGCATAACTTTTATAACTATTTTCCCGTAAATGAAAGACCTTCTCCATCACGTCGAGCACGATTCCTAAATCAGTCTATGCGGTGTAAATGTTAGTGAATAAAGAAAAAAAATATAACACATGCCGCACACAAAGATTATATATATTCGTTAGAATGTATAAAAATAATAGAATTTAAAATGAAATACAATAGGCCTATATATATATATATATATATATATAATATTTTTCAATACTTTCATATCAATAAATTGAGAAAAATTTAAAAATCGCATAAAGGAAGAAAATATTATTCTACTGGTAACTAACAATTCTTTGGAAAAGGAGATATTGCAAGAAAATTAAGGCACAGGAAGAATTATGATGCTAAAGCAAATGAATATTTCTAATCCTTTAGATGATAATAATGATAAGCATTAGGCATTAGTAAAACTCAGATCTAAAGAGACGATGAATGAACATTTTTGTGAAAAAGGTTAAGTTAACTGGAATTCACCTTTTCACGGTATATAAAAAAGCTTACCTATTCAACTATTCTCAGGAATTCGAACCTGAGACCACCACGTTTTCAAGGAGACTATGGAGCTGGTGTTCAGAACTGTGTATTATAATAAATTATATGACTTGATATTACTACTGTTTTTGTTTTTTACTTTTAGACTTAATCCTCAGAACACCCGTGCTATTTGTGTAGTTTTCACGTTGTACTAATTCGAGAACTAGGAAGTTTTTCATATGAATGAAAGCTTTGATCAAGCACGTTAACTCAAATAGAAATGTAGTCATATTTCTTCTTCTAAGTATTCTTTTATTCTTTAAAGACCATCAGCGACTGCTGAATCTGCCTTATGGAGTTCATGGTAATTGAGACATGCTAGAATTTGAGATTAGGTCGTAATCTGTTGTTTATTAAAGCATAGCTTTGCTACACCTTAACCAAATAACCCTAAGCGAAACTCCATATAGCACAACGAGGACCGCGGTTCACCTCTGCACGTTGCGTTCTCATCGTTACGTGAAATTTTAATTTTCTTCCACTGAGTCCGCTACTAGTACTTTCTCTTCATTTTAAATGCTCAAAGCAACTTTTGTAGGAAGTACAAATATTTACTTGAGTGGGAACGGTGCAAGTTCGGCCCAGAGGAGGGATGGAAATCGCGCAACTGTTTAATAAAATATCGAGTGGAGTTTGAAAAAGCGAGCCGAGTTTTTGATAGAGTTGAAAGCCCGAAGAAATAACGTATTTTGTGGGAGAGAATAATATCATATTTTCCGCTCCAGAAATATTCACATACATGTGCGCGAAATATGACCAGAAAAGTTTAGGAAACGTGAAGCCCGCATAAAATGTCGTTAAGAGACTTGAATTTTATTCATATGAATACCCTTGGGTTTTTTTTCCCTAAGTATCTAGCTAATGATGTGTTTCGGGTCAAAGGTCAACCTTAATGAAAATTACTCAGATAATATAGCTTTCTATTGGGATAGGACAACTTTTGCTCAGGGCTGTTAACAAAGTTTTAGGAGTATGTCAAATATCTGTCATTATTGAGAGCAGCTACATTCACAATAAAACCGTTTCTTTCCATATCAAATTGCTTTTTATTTGTTATGCAACATTAAACTAATATTATATAATTAGCAACTTTTGCATAATATTAAAGCAGCTGTTATTTTACTACTGCGTTACTATAATTAGGCTATATTCGTTTCCTTGATCCTAAAGTTGGGTTAACACTGAGGTTTTTTAGCTGCGGGCGGCCTTATCACTAATGCTTACTGCAGCTGCTACAAATGAAAAAAGGGGGATAGAATTTCACTCGTAAAATTAGTATTTTATTTTAGTATTTATATTTGTACTGAAAGCACAACATGATCATGCGTTTAATACTGATAACCACTAATATGTTATCAGGTGATGAAAACGATGTCCCTCAGCGGCAATACATTGTCAGCATCCTCATAGGAAATTTCTGTATTTAATCTCACTTTTCTTTCGTAAGAACACGGCGGTCCAATACACCTTTTTTATCATTGAAAAATCCTGCCTCTTGTTAATAAGTTGGTGAACATTATCTCAAGATTTTTTTTTTTTTGTTGCAAAATATCGTTACTACTTAAGCGTTTAAACACATAAGCGTACAATAAAACCCTGTCTTCAAGATTGTGTTTATGTGGTGGAACAATCAACATACAATTTACATGAAAGGAAAGCACCGAGTAAAGCACGAAAGCACAACCACTCTCTGACAAACCAATAACAAGCTCCTACCTGCACATCCATCATAAGACTCCCAGTTCACAGCCGGCTTCGACTGTCCGGTAGCGACATGTGGTATTGGGTATAATAATATCGTTGAATTAATTTTATTTTGTCAACAGAATATTTTGACAATATTTTCCGAAAAAAGGTGTCCATACATGTCTTTACATGCTTGATGATTAGCAAAAGTTCCAGCTTGTCTCTTTCTTGAAGTTCGTGCTATTTTGCTTTCGTCAAATAAGAATTATTTTAAGAATAAAGTAGAAATAAGGAGAGAAAATTTTTGCTACATACTAATCCACATTTAATATGCAGTTAATAATTGCGTAGCGCGTTGCATACATTTTTTCACGTACTGCAAAGTACATAAATATTTATGAGAGTTGCATTAATAAGCATTAAATAAGCTCTTGGGTTACTGTCTCACAATTTTAAGGTCTATAAAGACTTGTGGAAATACGATTTCAATTTATTCTGTAGTGTTTTAGTTCTATTTGCTGGATGTTCTAATCCATGTTCTATGTCATATAGTTGTACTTCTATAGTATTTAACCCTAAATACCTTAATTATTGTATTCAGTGTTAAACTGGAAATATTTCTTTCTTTTTATATACGGAAATTTGCCATATATATATTTAGAGGAAACTGCACAAGCTATAATTAAGAAACTAATAGAATACTTTCATTTAGTATTTCAATAATACCCTGAGATATTTTACCCCGGACGGGCATTCGTGAGCATATCCCAGAGAAGAGTGATTCTAATAATGAAAGATAAAATATTAAACAAAATATTAAACAAAAACAAAATATTAAACAAACAAAAACAAAACAAACAAAATATTACATAACATAACCGATAAAGAAAACCACCGATAAAGAAAAACACTTAAGTTATTCTTCCATTCTAGGATTAAGATTGTCGTTTTTCATGCCTTTGAGATGCTGCTAGTGCCAAACTCACGCTTCGGCTCCTTACTGTCATAGTGCCTAACTGCAAAGGACACGGGTCGGTGTATCTACGCTACCTCTGCCTCAGACGCTTGGCTATGCACTATCTACCTAATTGATCGTATTTAAACGAGTCTCTTTTCCTCTACAAAACATTGACGTTTGCTATTCTCTTATATCGACATTATTATAATATCTAAAATGTCACTGATGTCATTATACAGCCTACACTAGTCCTAGTTTCCAAATTTACTTTTTGGGAATATTCTTCATTGCCTATCTTCCAGCTAAATACACTTAATTACCTAAAACAATTATCTTACGTTGCATTCTTTATGTGCGCCGACCAGAAATATATAGTGGGCATATAACCTGGCTAAGCATTTTCTATCACATATTGAGATTGTTGGATATACTTGAGCAATTCCAGAGCCATCATGAAGTCATGCTCAGCCAAAATAAATGTTTCTCACATCATAAATTTCCCATTTTTTCAATCTTTGCAACTGGTATGAAAGTTATTTATGCTTTGTAAATGTAAATAAGTTCATGAAACACAAATCTTATAATGTGTACTATTTAAAGGTGAATTTGTTTGTAGAATAGAAATACGCACTTTTATGGAAAATAATCAGATTTGTACTTCAATTTGTCATTAACGGGAGAGTTTATAAAATATTTATACATTGTCAAGGAATAGATAATGGCTGGTTGAAAGAATGTAATTTAAGAATGACATTAAAATTCTTTATTAATGATTAAAAAAGAGTTTATACAATTGTCCTGTTAACTATTTGCCAATGATTAATGAAAGAATGGATGTCAAGTATGGCATTGAAAACTCTTTGTTGTGTGTGTTGTAATGCTAGTTATGTTTTTAACATTTTGAAAGTTTTATTATAGTGTGAATGCTATGTTTCTAAGTCCGTATTTTTAAGGCGAGTTTTATTTAACTTGTAAATTATACATTGCTATTTTGTTGAATAAAATAGATTGCGTTTATAAATCACTCTTCTCACTTATATTGGAGCACACCTTTCCTCTGTCATATCCTGTGGGTTTTCCCTTTCAGTATACTTCCAAATTCAAAATCGTGTTTGGGAATTATCACTAGGGTGTCAAATTTATGCAACTCAATAGCAGAACTGTGACACTATGAACATTTAAAGGATCTGAGGAAAATGTTTGCTATTAATGAGATGATAAAGAAACCTGCTGACAACATGTTAACATTATCTCCTTCCTTTTGAACCTCAACTCCAAAGATTTTTAATAGTGTTTAACCCCCTTTTTATTGCTGGGGCATCACAGGCAGTGGTCACTGATGATATATGAGATGAAATTATAAATTTGAAAAGGATTATTTTTAAAGGAAGAAAACATTCCAGGCTTAGGGTAATTCCCCGGTATTTGCTATTTATGAGGACTGGGGAAAACCTGGAAAAACCTCATTCAGGGAGGAAGATGCTGGTGAGAATCGAACCCCAGACTTTCATCTTATATGTCCGTGCCTTAATGATTTCGATTATTCGTTGCTATTAACTCCATAGAGCGTATAAGAAGCACATGAAATAGAGAAATACAATCTCTAAAATTAAAGAGAATTTATGCCCAGATAACGTTGGAAAAGTTGAGGAACGGTTTGCTCATATCTAGAAATCTAGAAATTTCTAGAAGAAATTGCGACCAGCATAAATATATCTTTATTCAGAGTGTAAATTTATGTAATAAAAACAAGAAAATGTATTGTGTTTAAATAGCAGCCTGCCCATTACTTTTTGTGTTTTCAAGGAAAAACAAACTTTATTTTTTAATTTTAAGAAAATAGCTGACGCAATATATTTTATTTGTAATAAAACCAGGTTTTTTATTTATCCCTTTCGTGTTATGGGTTATTGCATACACATACTGAAAAAGTAAAATATTTATTATTATCCCAAAGGTAGCTGATTATGGTTTAGATAATATAAAATGATTTAATTGCTTTGCTTTTTAGATTATTTTTTATTTCGGACACAGGTTATTATGCTACTGTGAACTACTAATCACAGGAAACCGATTTGTGGTGATTTAATTTATTTTAGAATCATAAGTTTAATAAATGATTAGTATTTGGTCCTAAATAAAGTTAGGGAAACAGAACATCATACTTTAAGTCCTATTGTTAATTTGATATTTAAAATGTGCACTATTTGAAAAACTTTCCACTATCACTTTACACATTTCCTAATAGTGACGAAGATCGCCGAATTGCTTTTATACATTTGGTTATGGAGTGATGGAGATATCTGCTTTTTTTAAGGGTAGATGTAGAATCTCCGCGCACTTCAAGGTAACAAATATATATATATATATATATATATATATATATATATACCAGATAAGGAAACTGATTTTGGAAAATTTTATTGAATAAGGCCTAGTGATAACTTGATTGTTAGGAACGTAGGGAGATATTTCGGTATTTCAGTCTTCCAAACTACAAGTCAATTACAATCGCACCAATTCAGCTCATGGAGGTAGTTTCGACTGTTTAACAGAATCGGGGAATGAAATGTGAGAACGGAAATCTTTTGCAAAGGAAAAATCTACCCCAGTATTCGTCTTAGCGACCAGAGAAACCATGAAAAACCCCAAGGTCAGGATGGCAAGCCGCAAAGGATTGGAACCCGGAACCTCCGAATGCGAGTCGCAAGTCTGCCACCTAAGACGTCCAGCTCGGTTTCCAGCGATACTGTTGCAGTAGGTATATGTGAAAATGTCAGTTGCCATAAAGTAACATTTCTGTTGCAAAAATATAAATTTTCAAACCTTAATTGACACTTAACATAATTTTTATGCTCATTTTCAATGAAGAAAGCTGTAACCAAACAGTGATCATATGTTTAAAACCGACACAGGTGGCCCAGGTATTTAAGAAGCGGACTCGTGAACGGGAGTCTGGTGGTGTTCCATTTTCACCATGACCGCCCTTCCTCACTGAGCCTGGTTCTTCTTTAAAAAAAAAAAATCCCAATTTATCATTTCATCTCATATATCACAGTGTCCACCACCTGTGGTGTTTAAAAATTCTTGTAATGCGAATGTACAACACAGTCCCTCTTTAAAATTCAAATTTAGTTACATATCCATGCATTGAAACATAATATTTACTGTAAAACTAGATTTTGCAAAGAAAATGTTCCCTCTTTAGTATATTTGCAGCAGTACAGACAGCTTTTATTTAAATTATGTTGTTAAATATTTATGCAATAGGCTTACATCTATTTAATGGACCATCGTTTAATTGACAGTAAAGGGAAATAGTTATATACCGTTAATTCCTACCAATATTTTTGTTTTTTCATAGCGCCGTCTAGAACAACTTCATGTGCGATTGAACTAACAGAATACCGTTCTATATTCATTATTTTCATACAAGTTTAGGAATTACTGAAACATTAATAGTACAATATCTATGTTTTTTGGTAAATATGTAACCTGACAATGTTAAAATTTAGTGGTTTTTACACTTTTTCTGGGGGGGGGGGGGGGGAAATGGCTTAACTTATGCTGCCAATATATTTTCTTCACAATAACGGCTGAAGTTCAGTAATGCAAAACTACGGTAAAAATATAGGAGGTGTTTTCCCAACACTGCCGGTAGCTCTTCGTGCTTCAAATATCAAGAGACTTTTTGCAGTTAAAATTTACTTCCGTTAGACGTAAACATCACGCTGATTAATGTTCACCGCTCCCAAGAGCGAGGGTTTTATTGAATGGTAGATCAATGTGGCGTTAAAGCGTTTAATTCAATAATATTTGAGCCACTCCCGTACACGTTCAGCGAACCATTACAGGGTGTAGTGAAACGCGGGAGGAAAAGGAGAAAAAACTCTGTGTTTGTACATATTTGCACTTTTTCCCCATGCTATGAATGTCTTTTTGTAGTGTGAATTGTACACTTCTACTTTCTCTAGTCTGGGTAATTGGGCGACCCGACTCAGGCAGACAAACCCTGGAGCATTTCTCCAAGCAATTGAAATAATCGGCCCCCGTTCATCATGTCGCTCCATATCTCGCCAGCATTACGTGACTTTTTGTACATGAATATCATAAACAGGGAATTTGTATTCAGGGACCCATGCGCGAGCGCAACCCTCCGCCTCCAACCCTGCATTAAGAGCGTTTTAATGTCTGCAGCAAGTGCTGCCATCCAAAACGTTTCGTATTATTTTTATGTGCAGCACTACCAACTGCATCATGATGGGGCTTTTTTCAAATTTTTTCCTTTGTTCTCTCTCCATGCCACACCTCAAAATATCTGCGTACACATGTCACCACTAGAACATCTTTATTTTGCAATATTGTAAAAAAGCACTTTCTATGTAAGTAATTTTTAAAATGTATATCTTTCACCTCATACTGCTTGTTGGTCATATTACAAAATTGCAGATTAATGACAAATATCAAGTTAATCATAATAAATAAATTACCTGCAGGAATTACAATAATTAAATACAGAATGAACCGAATTGTATAGTTGTATTTATAATTCAGGTTTTATACCTTAGCAAAAGGTATAAAACTCTCTTGTAAAAAAAAAAATCATTTCTGACATCTGGACATTTAAAGCCGAACTCCTTTTCGTTTCAATTAGAATTATAAATTAAAAAATGTATATTTTTATTACTATAAACTTGGAGATTTACAACTGAATTAAAAATGTACAATTCACTTCTTTCTCTGTTATGTAAATATGGAAGGTTTATGATGTATCAAATTTTGTTTTATATGCTAATAGCTATTGCATCTTACCTTGGTAACGTTTCTGGGTTAAAGTCGAGGGTTTTATTCTGTCTAACCTAATTTAGATTTTTTTAACAAGAGCACCATCATATAACTGGCACTCTCTGTTTCATATTGTAATTTCCTCTTTGTTTTAATATGTTGATAGTGCACACATTCAGTAATATTCGAACACTTTAAAGTATCAAAAAGATAATGATTTGGTTGGGAGAGTACCTATGTGTTAACAAGGGAAATAACATATTGATTAACTGCAGTCAGCAATTCTTTGGATGAAGTAGTATGTTATATATAGAAGTCTATCGTAATCCTATAACTTACATAAAATTATTATTTTGGGGAAAGTGCTGAAACATAAATCAATTAGAGAAAACGCATGTTTTTTCGGGAAGCTTTATTTGAAAATGAAAAGCATTCAACTTGGGCAAAAAATAAGCTGTCATAGTAATGACATGGCCACTTGTAGTTTAAAAAAGAAAAGAAAGGGAACAGTTTGCAGTAAAATTAAAAAGCTGACCATGCAGAAGATGATTTTATGAGATTTAATATTAAAATATACCAATAAATGTGTTGGAAAACTATTTACGGTGATATTGAATCGGACTTAAAATGAATCTAACAATAAAATTTGCAAATTCACTCCTAATAGAGGGTGGACATAAAGTTTCAATCTACTTTTATAGTTATAGATGAGTTTTATACATGTGACATGCGAATGCTCTAAGTACATATGTGTATATATATTAATGACATTTTATCTCATGTCATCATGACTGTCATCAATTTCTAAGTACTGTGTAATAGTCCTGAAAACTTTGATGTTAATCTGTTCAATTAGTTAATATAACTAATATAACTATATAACTATATAACTAATATAACTAATTGAACAGATAGTTTGAAAAAGGCATATAAAATGACAGATTACAGACTACCTTGAATTATAGACCAAAAGGAATGTTATACATTGCCGTCCACTGGCTAGATGGCAAAATATGTGGAAATATGCTAACGCCTATCCAAGAAACGAGGGAGAAAGAAAGAAATATTATACCTAATGGAGTAATTAAACATTGCAACAGCGGTCAATGAAAATGCCAAGCATAAATACTTCAATCTTTAGAAAGTATATTTCTTCATAGATTTACAGTTTTAGATGCCTAAAGGAACAGGGTTATTTGATGGCCTAAAACGGCATTTGAGTAGGGTCAGAATAGGCTGGAAAAGAGTGTTTGCATTCACAAAAAGAAATAGAAGAGCATTTTCTCTGAAGTTTGTCCTTCAAGTACAAGGCAGAGCAGAGAGAGAAGAGTTTAGTATGGGCCTCACGTGTAGCAGTTTGTTTTCAGCAGGAACAGCTGCAGGTCCTTGTCCATCTGCAGCAAATCCTTAAGGATTACCTCTACCGGTCTTTTCGCTTTCGAAACCTACCACCTTGCAGGGTAGTTCTTAACGAGAGCAACTGATGGTGTTTGTAACAATTATTGTCAAAGTTCCATAATGTAGAAAATATTTCTGAAATAAGGTCAAAACCTATCGTTTTATGTAGTTATTGGTACACTTTCTATGAATCGCCAGGCATTTCCATTATTTCTTTGTTGCATGAATTAGGCATGAGATGTAAAAGTACTACTTAATTATGCCCATATTAAGACTTTGTGCCCATTTTCATTAAATTTGAATTTTATGTTCAGGGTAAAATTTTGTTAAAATGTTTTAATGCTAGTTTTTAGACATCTTTTATAAATCTTGTACTACGTTTTATATCTTTGGTTTTCTTAATATTTTGTTTTTCATATGTGCTCACAATATTTTATAATTAAATTACAATTAATATGTTAAAGTTACATTAAATATAAATATTTTAACTAATCAAATGCATATGTAATTATTATTAGATTGGTAGAGCGGAAGAGAAGCCATAATGGTTTCAGCTCTGCCACAATAAATAAATAAATAAATATTGATTGTTAGAGGGAATAGGTTACGAAATACTTCTGACCTATTTCATTGAATTACTTTAGTTGGTAATAAAAATTATTCAATTTTTAAAAACTAATGACTAAAGGGAAACTTAGGGCCAATCCAGAATCTCTTTGAATGACATGGGCAAGAACATATCTTTTTAGGAACATTAGAATACATTATGATTAGACCGTTATTCTAGTTTTTCTACCGCCCACATCGACTCTAGTGTAGCCCGGCCGACAGTGGGCAGTTGCTTATTAGCGAATGTGGTCTTCTTAGTCGCGTCGGTCATCAGTTAACTGGATGGCCCGATAGAAGATGAGACCGAAAGTACCTAAAGGTACTATAGTTGGAGATCCAGAAGGAGCCACATATTTTTACATCTAATTCTCTTATCAAACTCGTTCCTTCACACTTACATACTTTGAAAGCTCTTTGGGGGGGGGGGGAGTAATGCTTTGTATGTTATCCAAATACATAAAATATTGAATCGTTTTGGACGAACAAATATTATTTAATTTCTTTGTTTCTCTTTTTTAACAATGCAGAACGATATGTTAAGATATTCGGGAAGATTAATGGAATAATTTATTAAATGATGGAAAAATAGCCCGGAGTTCATGGATGACAATAGTTAACACCGTAATTAATTATCCTTACAGGATGAATTCGTTCCCTTCATTTTGCAGCTAGTGTGGGGGGTTACTATCAAATGTTAATGTTATTTTTGGTCTGGAATCCTCCTGCTCTGACTTAAATCTCTCTTGTTTTCTCTCTGTCGAGAGTTTGCCAGTTTTTATTGAGTTTGCGTTCATCTTATACTTTAATCGAAGCATTGCAAATTTAAGTCTATCAAAATCAAATGTCTTTCCTAGATGGTACTTATATAACATGTGCAATAGTTATGTAACAAGAGAGTAAAGTAGGATCATATTCATGAGTGGAAAATCCACGAGTAAAATCTGTTTATTCTTGTCGCTCCTAGCAGGAATGTAATATTTTCATACATTATCCATTTCTCAAATGAACTGACTGTTGTCAATGCCAATAATGTTAGCTGTCTTGAATGTACAGAATAAATCACTTCAAATATTCTGCAGCCCTTTGTGAATGAGTGGGACTGCTGTATAAAAAGGTTTAAACAAAGTTATATGTTTATAGCGGAAAATTTTTTAATCGATGCTAAAGTTGCTGATTGTTCAGTAGTGCTGAATTAGAATAAAAAGAATGAAAAGAATATAATTAGTTCTGAAAATTGGGAAAAAGTAAGTACCTGAAAAGAGTATTAATTTGAATGCTGCGTAAACTAATCATCGTTTATTTAATTTCCTTTTAGCTTTCAATGAGTATATGTTACCTGAAAAGTACATTTATTCACCCCAATTCTGTTTACTTCGAGGAGTGAGTAAAATATAAACATTTCATTAACAATTCACTTCTGTGACTATTATTAAATTTTAAAGTAATGTTTCGCTTTCTCATAAAGAAATTCTGTAGCTACGAATTATACCTGTTACACATTTCTAAATGCAGAGTTGCAATTTTCAGAATACAACAGTCTTACACATTTTTCTCGTCTTTCTTTTTAAATACACTATACCTTAATGTA
Organism: Metallyticus violacea; assembly: GCA_030762175.1. NCBI lineage: Eukaryota > Metazoa > Arthropoda > Insecta > Mantodea > Metallyticidae > Metallyticus > Metallyticus violacea. The sequence goes on from CM060833.1 coordinate 116,843,065, forward strand.
CTTTTGTTTAGTAATGGTTTAATGAAAAGCAAGAAGTATTTGGAGAGTTATTTAAATTTTATCACAATTTGTGACGGCTGACAGCATATTAACTTAAAAGTAAAGTATTCCTAGAAAACTTGCAGTATTGTATGCTGGCTAAACACTGTGAAGAATCTGCCCCTGCTTACACCTTAGCCGTATTTTAACAGCGCTTAACGTGTGATTGAATACTGGCGGTGTCCGCTAATGCATTAAAGCGAGCCCATTGTGTTATCATCCTATGAATCAATATACGCTGCCACAAAGCCATTGTCTAGCAGCTAGCTCATTTTGGTAATTAATTCAATAAGTTAATGATTTCAGTGAGTTAAATTTCACTTTCTCCGCTGCTGTCACAGCGACCCACATTTCTTTCAACGCGCTGGCCTAACGCGAGCCTTTGTTGCTGGAACAATTCACGTGTGCCAGTGAAAGAGTTGGGCAGGTCATTAGTTCCCGCCTCCGCTTAGTTGATGATATGAAGTGCACCTGCGTGATGAATAATTTTGTTCGTATGGCGCAGGACTCTCAAGTACTTATTGGTAAAATAAATGAGGCTGAGAAGAATAAAATAATTTATATTCATTATTATCTCTCTTCATGGCTGAATTACATCTTAGGTTGCCTGTTCCTATTATCTTTCCCTTGGTACCCATAGTCACAAGTACAGAATGTAAAATATGCTGTTACTTCTGTCTGTGTCAGAATTGAGAAAAACGGAATGAAGAATTAAATTTTTATCTTGTTTTCCTTCCTTCTTTCTTTCTTTCTTTCTTTCTTTCTTTCTTTCTTTCTATTTTGCGCATTAGATTAGTTTGTTAGGGTCAGAGGAGAATATTTCGGTACTTCAGTTCTGCCATGGGATGAGGGAGAAATTAGACGGTCACGATCTGTGTGTGGTGAGTACGAACGCTTCGACGCCGGGTAGTATCCCCTTCCAAGGAGTTTCAATCCTTCATAAGAGCCGCTATCATTCAGGTACGCAGGGCAGAAACCATTCTAAAGCCCAAGCCACCACTTCGCCCTGGCATTTTTGACCCTGTAACGAACGAAAGGAATGAAATGTAGATTGGAAAATTCTTTAAAAGGAAAAAACCATCTCAGCATTCGCCTAAGCTAGTGGGAAAACCACGTAAAAACAAAGGTTAAATCCAAAGGGATTTGAAATTGGATTCCGAATGCAACTCGCAAGCGTTCCCATCAGAGCCACTTCACTCAGTATTCTGTGCTTATTATTGGACTTTGATCTTACATAATATGCAATTAATTTCTACTAAGAATGAACACTGGATGACATTCTTTGCACTTGGGTTCTTGTTATTCAATACTGTATTTATTTTAAGAAAATGCATTTTGAATCATCTCAGTGATAACTAGTGAATATTTTATTAGCACAGTAACATAAGATTACCCTAAAAGTAAACTTTTGGGATAAATTTTCAGGATTATTGCAGGTGGCTAGCTATTTTCTAATATTACTAGAGCGTTCAGAAAATGTCGCGTAAATTAATACCATACTTGTCTTCTCTCCATTATGTCTTCGTTGGATATTACAAAATCCAGGAAGCTTTAAACGATCTTGCACGGCAGGAGAGTGCAGTTGGGAAGTTTAATAAGCTGTTGATTTTTAGCAAAATTTATTGTGATAAAGGGTGATATTTATAGATAAGTATTACATGCCTTCATGTCGTATCAAAAGTGAATAAGCCGTAAGCTGTTTTTATTTACAAACATTTAGCTGTTAACCAGGATAATGTAAGGATTATAGATAAATAAATTATATTTTATTCAAGCTACAGCTACAGAAAACGGTTTGTTCTCCTCCAGATACCACTATAATTATCTTATTTTGCAGAATCGTCGTTGAGGCACAATTTTACGGTAGGCCATTTCGAAAAAGGGGGGGGGTTAAAGTTACTTTGAAGAACCTACCAGTTTCATAGCCTTTTCTCCTCAGCTGTAAGCATGAATCAGCCTTCCAAAACATATGTAAAATGGGCACATTGTTGATGATCAATAAAATCTTCGTATTCAATTCAATTTGAAAGATACACTATCTCGCCCAGTTAAGATCTGTGGACTTGGAAAAAGTAATTTGAAGTCACCTCACTTAACTAAGACCCGTGGACTTGGAAAAAAGTATATCTGAGGCCATTTTAATCGTATTGCTGTTACGGTCAAAATGTTCTAAAATAATCCATCAAAGAGAGTACTTACTATAATTCAGATATCTATAATTAATTCACAAAAGAGATAAAGGATTTTACGTTTATCAGAGATATGCAAGAACAATGTGCTCTTTGCTGGCACAGAGGAGCAAGCTAGCCATTGCTATTCCAATCACTCTCCAGGTCGGTAATGCGCTGGTCCTGCGGCTAGTGGTTTGTTCACAATGGATCGTAACTTCATTAGCTGGCTACGGCAAAGATTGGATATTCCCTGCCATGGTCGTACAGCACGCGCGCCCCATCTCGAGAATTCTCGAAATGACCACACAAATAAGCAAAGCTTCTCATTGTCATTATAGTAGAGTAAAACACTCCGAGATATAAACGTCCCAAATCCTCCCATTTGCAGTTTTAATCTAAGAATAGGAAACAACCACTCCGTAAAATATATCAGAAAAAACCATGTTCTCTCTGCATTTAATTTACTCGTGCAATGTTTTATAGTGCTCTTTATGTTTTATTCCATAGAATTAGTTATATAGTAAACTTAGATGTTTAAACACAAATATTAATAATTATATACATTCCCTTCCCACCGTCACAGGTGGCCGAGGGCGTTAAGGCGCGGACTTGTGCGCGGGAGGTCTGGGGTTCGAATCCCGTTAGGGCCATCTTCCCTGACTGAGGTTTTTTCAGGTTGTCCTCGGTCCTCATTAATTACAAATGCCGAGAAGGCACCCTAAACTTAGGCCTAGAACATTTCCTTCATTAAAAAAATCCTTTTCCAATATATCATGTCATTTCGTGTATCATCAGTGTCAACCTCCTGTGGTGCCTCAGCAGTAAAAGCGGGCGTTAAACACTACTAAAAAAAAAAGACCCTCCCTTCCTATTTTGTAACCTGTATTATTGATAATACTGTATAATGTAAAGTTCTCTCTTCTTAATATCTATTTCTATCTCCTTTTCATTCATCATATAGAGCTTTTCACTCCGTTTGCCAATTTAGATATTATAATTTAAAAGTATGTTGTTTGATATTTCAAGATATTATTAATTTTAGTAGGCATTTAACTAATATTTACCTTGAATATTTAGGTTACTGATGGAAGTAACGTAATCGAGAGTAACTGAAATAGAGAGCAAAGGAAAGATAAACCAACAAAAAGACTTCAGCTTTGCCTTCAGTTCCTTATTGTTAACCACTGGAGTTTCAATATTTTATTTACCTCCACATGGACAAGGTTTATACTTGCTAAGTAAGATAAGTTGCACTAAAATAAATTAAGTTAAACTCGCTTACTTCTCTGATATTAATTTTAATTTTTCTTAAGGAATTTGTTATAAACTTACAAATATTACTTGTCTATAAACATTATATGAAAACGTGATGAAAGAGTTTTAATAAATATGTATTTTATTGTAACGTAAAAATGTTTTGTTAAAGTATGGAACAAAACTGGAACTTTTTTCCTAAATCTAAGATAGCAACTTTGCAGCTGCTTAGCCCTAATCCTTTAAAATCGAAGTTTAAGCATTAGACTATCTTTTCTTTACGTAAAATATTTAGTGTCATAAATAGCGGTATGAAATGTGTTTCCTGTATAATATACTAGTATATATAACTTAAATGTAAATCAGATTAATAACGAACGTTAATGCTGAAACAACTGCCAAGAGTGGCCGAGGTAGTTAAGGCGTGAACTCACGAGAGGGAGGTCTGGGGTTCGACTCCCACCAGAACCGTCCTCCCTGTCTGAGGGTTTCTCCAGGTTTTGCCCAGTCCTCATAAATGGCAAATGCCGGGAAGGCACCCTGAACTTAGGATTGGAACGCTTGCTTCCTTAAAAAAAAACAAATAAAAATCATTCTTTCCCAGTTTATCATTTCATCTCATGCATATCAGTGCCCACCGCCTGTGGTGCCTCAGTAGTTAAAACGGACGTTAAACACTATTAAAAACAATTAATGCTGAAACAGAATAAAATTATCTACCTTAAGGTAACTCTGAATAAGGCACTTTCTCTTATGCACTTTGCTCGAAGTCTATGCAGTTTCATTAACCAGAGAGAGAGTATTAACTAAAATTGTTCAATTAATTTTTCAGATGTACACAAAGTAAATAAACATAAATATATAGCATGAGCAAAAAACTTTTGAAAGACATTTTCAATCGCTTTGTGATATACAGATATAGTTTAATGTTCCATATCATGTAAAACGTAAATTTAACAATATGTTTGATTTACGCGAAACTAGACATATAGAGGTAATGGCGAATATATAAAAAGCCCTCCCCCCGAAGTTAAAGAAATAATTTATTGATAAATATAGATGCTATTAGCTTAAGAGCCATAACCTCCATGTTTTAGATATTAACTCTATAGACTTATCGTTGTTTTAATAGCTTCCTTAAAGAGCTTTCAGAAATCAGGCACTAAAGATAAACATGCATTTATTTTTGGAAGTAGAGTTTTTCTTTTTATTTCTTTTTATTCTTTTTAACATTAATAGCAAAATATTTGTTAATTTATCTGATGGTTGATAAATGAATGAAATCCCGTATTATTATAACAAATTTAAATCTCATAAGATAAAACGAAAAGATCAAATATTTATGGTGAAACTTGGAAATTGAGATAGATGGTTTAATTGGAAGGCTGCCGGTATCTCAAGGTAACATTGCGGTTTTACAGTTGTAAGGAAACTACCAACTGCAAGTTTTTAGTAAATATAAAAATATATTAAGTTATCAATAGTTAAAATGCTCCGTTAGATATAATTTTATGCACAAGAGAACCCATAAGCTTCAAATACAAGGTTGGCGTTAACTTCTTATCAAAGTCTCTACATAAAAAAATTTAAAATTTAATGTTGTAGTAGCTTTCATAGGACAATTTTGCCAAATATACATATAGTTGTGTCAAAACACTATATAGGTTAAGGAAAAAATACGCATTACACGCCGTTGTTTTCTTTTGCTTCAAAAGAGGATACTGTTCTAGTTTAAAAATCGTCCTTTCGCAAGATTGTCCTGAAGTAACAACGTGTTTCAGTAAAATTAAACTGTAGAGAAAATATTTGACCATATTCGACGCCAAATTACTCAAAATACAACAACTACAATATCTCCCTGGAGAAATGAATAATAAAAGTAGTTCTAGAATAATTTCTTTGATCTACTGCAAATCAAACGACTATGGGCTATCATTTATCATTCATATTTTTTTAAAAAGTTTGAATTTAGGAACATCTTAGTTCCAATTCAGCCATATTGTTTTCTATTTGAAAATGAATGTGAATTAAATGCCAGTTTTTAAAAAATGGTAATGCTACTGATATGTTTTGTGGGCATTCTTTAAAATGAATTTCTTTAAAAACTGTTAAATTATGGAAATAACTTAAGACAGTGTCCTTTAATTTCCTGCATATTGAACTTTAGGTGAGTCTGAGATATTCTTTAATAGATAGAAGAAATGTCTTCATTCTAGTAGAAAGTTTCAATGACTGTTTCCTTTATTTTTTATTTATTATGCACATCTTTACAAAATACAACTGAACACTTTCTATCTTTTACTTCCATTAATCTTCATATAAATAAGCTGGCATCTGAAGCTACTTGCAGTTTCTCTTCTAGAAAGTGGGAAAACTGACATTCAGAAACTTGCTAAGGAACTATAAATACGCGCTGAATTGGTAAAGGCAGAAGCTATGCTTAGTGGTGAAACAGAACTTTAAAAAAGTATTGTGGTATTGTAGGCGAACCTTCACATTTGCACCCCACATCCGACCACGCAAATAATGAGCGTCGGATTGTACCAAGTCGAAACAAGAGGATAAAGAATGGACTTCTCTCGGTCAGCAAGCAAAGAAATTGACTCCTGATTCGCGTTGTTTTTTGTCCATCGCATTGTTGCTGGATAGGGGAGAATGGTCGTAATCCCCCATGGAGTTGGGTTTTACCCCCTCCGCTCCTTTCTTTTCACCAGAGAAGCGATGATCGGGCCCCTCCGATTCGTCTCTAAACCTCCATCTCTGGGGCGTTATTGCGTTTCCTCATAGGGATTTGGAGCCCCGGTCCAGATTCCAGAAGAATGGTTCGAAAACAGGTCACTTTCCCCTCTTACCCGGCGTCTTTTATTTTCTACTCTTTATTCTTTCTTTTCAAGGTCTGTATCGCATAGCCTGTTCTTTGTTCCGTTTCTTCAAGGGGTTATATCGTCATTCGTTTAGACTCGCGATTTCACCCTTTTCATTTCGCCACAGACACAACGTTTACTCTGCTAAGTCTTGCTTTCTTTGGGCTCGGCTTGAAGTTTTACAACGCTCCTTCTAGCTGCTGTAGCTATTTTAAAAGATACCAAAACTCTTGTATTTTTTTTTTCTTTGAGTAAGATTGCCTGGTACTTTAATGGACATTCCTTTCTCTCGCATAGAGCTTAAAAATAATTCATCCCACAAAGTATATTTTCAACCATAGAGCTGCATATTATAGTCACAAAAATTCAATGTTTTCATTCACAAATCGTTTAATATCTGCATTAACATTTTGGAATGTCTTGTGAACCACTTACATTTATAGCAAAAATTCGGTTATCGACGGGTACACTGTCATATGGCAGCTATCGAGAAGCGGTATTTTTATATTTGAGATATCATTAATGTAAAGTGTAATTATTTACAATTACTTGGAAATTAATTTACTCAAACTAAGAAAGGGGATGCTGAAATGTTTTTAATGCGCGCTTAAGTTAGATATCACTAGTTGTATTTCCTTTGAGAAATTGAGGGTAATGTATTTTCGAATGCGTATTTTAGTTCTTACACTTAGGTGGGCTATTTTTACACCTTAAGTATTTTAAAATACCCAATTATGAAAATTGTCTTTATTTAGGTATCAATCAATTTTAAACAGCACGATATCTGCATGCCTTCTCTGTGCCCAAGGAAAACCCCCAAAATGTATTCCTTGAAAAGTGACTGAACGATACTGAAGAAGAAGAACCATAACTCACAAATTTCAGCAATAATTATTTAAATATAATTTGCTAAACATCTTTAAGTCTTTACATTGCATATGCAAACTTATTTTAAATTGAATGTAATAAAACGTAAAATTCAGCATATTAAATTTTAGCATAAAATATGGACAGCAGCAATAAAGAATGATGAATTTATAGTATTACTGATATTTACAACTAATTAAATTTAAAGCAAAGATCCATATAATAGATTGTAAAAGAGTTCACCCATTTAACTAAAACTCTATATCAGCCCTTGGACGAACGAATGACAGTCACCAAACATAGAAAAAGTCCTTCATTTTAAAATATTTTAAAACTTTTCCAGGAATAATTTCACTTTATAATTTCCCTTACAGTGCACATTCATTGAAAATACAATATAAATGCACCTAAGACAACGTACCATAAGCTTACTACCTATACTATTTAAATTAACTTTACGATTAAAAACGGTACTATAAAAGGAACTCTTACAAATAAAATAACATTTGTTCATTGAAGAATACATGGGTCACTGGGTACACAACGTGAAAAAGCTCCATACAAACTTTCTAATTAAAAGAGACTAAAAATTACTAGCCTTGCTCCTGCGTCTAAATCGAAGAGAAGAAAGAACATCTCTGAGGAACTAACTCCGCAGCATTGTGTTCACTCTCAATTCTATTGCTAAGCAATTTACTTCAGCCAATAGACGTACACTCCCCAAAAGGATTACGAAATATCTGAGGATAAAATATATGAAGAGGTAAGGGAAAGAAACCAATTTAAAAATGTTGATCTTGGAAAATGAATCTGTGCAAAAATGGTCCACCTTCGGACCTTACATTATCTTCCCATCATATTTATGGCAAAGGTTAACTTGAATAGCTTTGTATATTTTTGCACAGAATTATAAGGAATCGCTGCAAAATCTGTTTTGTAGAGAAATTTATCAAACTAAATCCAATACCATCCACATTTTTCTTAACACCTTTTACTTTTTATACTTGTAACAGTTCCAATTATCAGGCAGTGGATAGCTAAAATTGTGAATCTTCTGTGAAACCATTTGGAGTTTTTATTAACGCATAAGTGTCTATAGGCACTCTGACTCAATGATAAAACTGGCAGGAACAGAACCTCATACATAATATCGCCAGTCAACAATGGAATGACATATTTGCGGTTTTAATTTTATCTACCTGTTACTAAAGTAACTTAAGTACTTGTTTAGTATTATCCAAAATGCAGTGCAAATGGAAAATGTTTCCTGTATTTTACATCTAAAACATAAATTCAAAGTCTCAACAAAGGTAATCTTGTATGAACATTTACTAACGAAAGACTTCATGAAGAATTTAAGTCACTTATATGGATATTTAATTTTTCAGTTTTTTTATTTAGATTTAAAAAAATATATGGCATTATTAAGTAAAGTTAATGTGTTTTAATCCTTTCATTATGATTTCAAAACATAGGTCATAAAAATGCTGAAGTTCCTACAGAGTAGTAAACAATCCTTGGTCATGTTGCAAGTTATTGATTTATTTTACACTGAAATTAATTAAAAAATATGAACTTTATAAATACCCACTTTAACACATACTCAATGTGGCCTATATTTCGATGCATAACTATTTCAACCTGAATGCGCTTGCTTGTAATAATTGCAAAATAGATTTTATGTAATTTTATAATTGAATAAGCATATTTATGCTACAATTTTAAAGCCGCATCCTCCTCCTCCTCCTCCTCCTTCTTCTTCTTCTTTTTCTTTTTCTTCGTTCCAAAAGGATCAAAGGAATAAATTAGAATGTGTTTTCAGTTTCATTTACTGCCTTTTGTAATATTGTTGTATTGTAGAGAAGCTGTAAGCAGTAGCATAAGTTTTTCACTGCAATATCTTTATCATGTGCACTAATCGCATTTAGCAACAATACAAGTTTGAATTCTTGTTACTCAACTAATGGTGAACTTTTTTTTTCAGCTGAAAATGCGAACGTCATATTTATGTGGTTGTGGTGATTTGGTTTATTTACGAACGCTCTTTAACATCTCAGGTCATCAGCGTCCCATTCAATTCAGAGCGTGAAACTGCCGATCAATTTTGCGGAGTTCTTTTTCGTGCTGTAAATCTATGGCATGGGACCCACGGCTTTACTTCCCTTCCACAGGAACCCATACTTAGGATTTTTACGCCCCCCCCCAAAAAAAAATCCATCGACCTTGGCCGGAATTGAACCCGCAATCTTGGGTTTATTTATCAAGTATGATTGCCACTAGACCACCACAGGACCGATATTTATGTGGTTTGTGTAATACATTTAGTACAAAACCCGCAATCTTGGGTTTATTTATCAAGTATGATTGCCACTAGGCCACCCAAAACCGATATTTATGTGGTTTGTGTAATACATTTAGTACAAACGAAACTTTATTTTCAGTAATTCAGTAATGTAATTTTAAATATTAACCATTTTTATTTTGTATTATCTTCTCTTCTAGTGACCTCTCGGATCTACTAGCTGGAATTTACTTATTCTTTATAGAGTTTTAAAGCAAAAGGTGTGTCTTCTGAACGGAACGTTTAACTCAAATAATTTAAGGAAAGTACCAGATCATGTTGAAACTGATTATATACATGAACTTTTAAATGGAACTTGCCAACTAAAAGCGTAAGTTTTTTAAAACATGCATTTATGTTGCTTGGTAGACCAATAGTCTTCCACTTGCCTAGTAGCTCAAGAAATTTGATTTAAATATCCCTCTGACGTTTAAATAATTATAGCCATCAGTCATACTGATATCAAAAGAATAGGCACTCCGCAAAATTTTTTATTTAATTAGTACAAGAATGAATAACATAACAACCTTTTCATTGGTTTCATTTACATTATTACCCACGCTTATCTTTTTATAAAATAATTTAGTGGTTCCAGGTATAGCTGCACCCACACAGAGCTTTCACTTCAAAATTTACCAGTATGAATAAGTGTATATTTTAAATGCTTTAATTTAAGTAAAAAATTACATATTCAGGGGGTATTTAAAACCAAGCGTTGATTTCAATTTTATTTTCACTCCCTCATTTTCAGTCAACTTTTAAATGGCATCCCTACCTAAGACATTTAAATTTTAAAATGATTCAATTATCACAATTCTTTTCTTATCTGGCAATTTGATTATTTTTATTAATAAATAAATCAGTTACTTGTATAATAAAATCACAACGCATTTGTGTAATATTACATTTATTAATGTTATTTTAATGCATTCTATTTCGGAACGCCTGAATAATCCACCTACATCGTGTGGTTTGCACTATTTGAAACAATTTAACACCTAAATACAATTACCTTAAAAGCTGAATAGTTTTTTTTTAATTTTAGTCTTTCCAAATTCAAAAATCAATAACAATCCAGTTGCAAAGGAATTACAGAAAACAATAGATATGATAGCATTTAGATTTTTCTTTAAAAATTTAGTGTCAAAAGATAAGACTGCAATTTGAAATTTCAAAGTGAGAGTAATTGGGTTGGGGTTTGAGACTTAAAATGTAATCGACGTTAGTTGTCGACTTCTTCTTTAATGTCTAAATTAAATATATTTTAAATTGGTAGTTCTCCAGAGTCGAAAGTTTTAAAATGAAAAAGCTCTTTATATTGAGAGAGCGTTCAGTTATAAAGCACCTTTTATCTGTGTACTTAGGTGCTATGCAATTTTTCGATAATCGTTCATTCAACCGAAAAATTTATAAAGGTGCACTTTTAAGTTGGCTGCTAATTGGATATGAACTGGTTGTTACTTGCCTAGGGAAGAAGAATAAAAAGTGAAATATAAATGCTTGTGTTTAACTTGTGCTCTTGTTTGTTTCAGGTACGTTTTTACGGAAAACAGGGAGAGCTGACGGTTATTTAATTTCAAGTAAGCAAAGAGTATCTCAGTAAATAGTAGCATGGATGATTGCTAGAATATTTTTTTAAATCTATATTGTTCAAGCTACTTTACTAATGAATGCTTCTTCTTTTTTTGTTCTGCATTTATGATCATTCATATATGCCTAAACCAATGTTTCTCAACTTTTATATTTTCCAACACACGCTATCTTACAAAGGGAGTTCCCGCGGCATGCTAATGTGCGAGTTGGAAATAATGCGCGAGTCTTGGCCTTGTGCGCGCACATTTTGCCTTCGGCAGTTCCGGAATGTTTTGAGGATGATTAGTAGTTTGAACGTTATATGCTTTTTTGTGTAAATTGCAAATAATAAAAATCTAAACTCAGTATGAATATGTAAGCCAACAAACTCCCTGTAAAATAAATATGTTCAGCTATTGAATATTTTCTTGTTCCGTTTTTTAAATATATATTGAGTGAAGTTTTCAATTACTTTTACTAGAAATATCACAAAGTATCGGATTTTGCAGCACACCTGCTGAGAATCACTGACCTAGACTAAGTAAGACCAGTTTCCATTTCTGTTGAGGTCAAATTCATTGTACTGGTTCCCATTCTGTAAGAGTAATACTGGTAAAGTTAAGCCTCCCGGACTCCGAGCTCGTTTAATCTGATTAACGTATTCGTTCCATTCATCGTCTCAAAGATCTGGGCAACTGGCAACATGTAAAATTAAGTCCAATAGATAAGAAAGTTTGAAATATATAGCGCGTGTAGCTCTTATTTTGTACGTGAAATCTGAAGAGTAACTTATTTGAATAAACTAGGGATCATCAGTAAACATTAGGAAATAAAATAATATTAGCAATAGCTGAGTGCATAGGCACTTAATTAGCAATAAAAATCTATTGAAACTTAGAATTATATATATATTACCTTTTAATTCGGAATGTGTGACGCGCGCAGGCGCCCGAATTTATTTTATCTGCCTTGTTCCTCAGCAGTGGTGCCATAGGCACAAAGCAACCGACAAGTTGAAGTGATACAGCTCAAATAATAATCACCTACAGATTCATAGGAATTCATACTTTAGTACCGGGTGAGGTGAATGATTTATTACGTAGCCAGGAAAAATTCATATATTCATAGAATATTTTACCTGGCGTTATTGAATGCTTATTCTTTTTAACAGATAACAAAGACGCTTGAATTTTTTCCTATACAGCTCAATTTGTTTCTTTAATAAAATATCTTAAACCAAAGCTCATAGTCCAAGAAAAAGTGTATATTTACGTAGTGCAAGCAGATTAATGTGGGATATTGCTTTTCCTGGCAGGAAAACAGCAGCATAATGCGCATGCATTCTTCTAGCAACACGCACCTTATATTAATTTGAGAGAGATATCTGCTTGACGCTTTTGAACGCGTTGCTCCAGTTGGTATAAGCTCGTTCAACCGGATTTAAATCTGGATTCATGGGTGGCCATTTAATTATTTACAAACTCTTGTGCTCTTGTAAATCTTTAAACAACATAGTTTGTATGAACCAGTTTCCCTCAACTGAGGAATAGCATGTGGCAATATAGTCTCGTGTATAAACTCTCACAGTTAAGTACCCACTTCGGAAGCTAATGCCAACCTAGAGCATAACAGATCTACCTAAAAAAATAACAGTAAACCGATTACTCTAAGATCGAATCTTTCTCCTAGTTGTCTTCAAACACCTTTACCGCCATTTGAACCATATAAAGAGAAATGGGATTTCTCAGAGAATTATTGATTTGGTTTATTTATAGAAGCTCTTTAATATCTTCTCAGGTTATCAGAGTCATAGTGAAAAGACAGATGAATTTTGCTCAGATGCCTTTTCTTTCAGGCTTGAGATTATTTTATGTACCGTAAATTTACGACTCCACGGCTTTACTTCCCTTCCGAAGCAAGCCACACTTAGTATTTTTACGCTCGAAAAATGCCGATCTAACCGATATTGACCCCATGGGCTTGGGTTTACGAGGCAAGTATGGATACCACTAGATCACCAGGACCAATTTCTCGGAGAATAAAACATGATGTCACTGTCTTCAATGCCATTAATATGGTCTCTGGCAATTGCATTCGCACTATATGATATCTTCTTGTCAATAAAGGAGTGTTAGCCGGTCAAGATCTTAAAGTAGGCTCTCTTGTCTGCTTTTGGCAGATTGGTATCCCATTCCTGCATACTGAATGTCTATCTTCAGTTCTCGTGCAGTATCGCGGTACGGTAATGTTTATAGACGAAGCAAGCTGTCCTGAGCTGAGATTGTTTTCATTTGTAGACATCTGGCAACCCTTCCATGCTCTTGAAAATGTTTCCACCATTTCTATATTGTACCTTGAACAAACTCAACAATACTTGCAACATATCGCTGAGAATGACTGTTTTCAGTCAAGGTAATTGCATGAGCGGCTTCCTTTGGAGAAAGTTACCACGGTCATTGTCAGCCTGGGTCTCCATCTGTCTTAATTCATATTGATTAAATAAATGTTGAAAGGCCTTCTATTTTTCGAAAAGAATGAATCGTTTTAGATTTCTATGTTGTGAATTACGCTATTTTATGATAACTCTGTAACTCCCACTACGAAAACTAAATGTATATCCATAGAGTTAGTAAATTACATTATTTAAGAGAAAAATGCATGTAGAACAAGAAGAGCCTTTAAGAACCAAATTACTAGCCTGCATTCGCCTTCTTTCATTTTATAACTTCCTAAGTTTCGTAGGATCAAACGACTTTATATATCTAATTATTATACATTCATAATAATATAAGTCTGTTAGTCCAAAAATTGAAGAAATCTCAACTTAATGTAAAATTGTCCCACTACATTTTCGTGTTGCAGTCTCAAATTGTTATTGAGCTCCGCTCACCGGCAATGTGAACGTTTTTCCTCTCTTGTGCGCTGCCCGATTAGAATTGCTAATGGAAATAAACTTTGGACTAATTTTCTGCGTGAGTTAACTGCCACTATGTTTAATTCGTAGGTGACATACTGTATCTGATTTGAGACCTAATGGCTGGTCATTAGCTTAATTGTCTACTGCCAAACCATTGAGATAATCGATTCCTTCTGTAACACTAGAAGATTTTCGTTAATGTTGAACGTATATGTGGGGATAACGCAAATTCTTCCAAAATCGACTTCTTATTCTTATCTTTTTTTATAAACGCGCGTGAGTTTTTTTAATACAATCCATTATAGGGTACCCCAAAGCATGACTACTCTGTAATGAAAGTTTATTCTGTTTCACAAAATTGTATCTTTACCAAACTTATACATATCTTATCATTTATCAGTGTAATTTCCTCACCCTCCATGACGGATAGATCTCAGGTTTTTCAGGAAACGAAATAGTCAAAAAAGCACATATTATGAACAACAGTATTTCATTTATTTTCATAATACTTAAGTTAATCACAAATATTACTTACACGTAACGTGACGCAACATATACTTTCATTGTTTTACGATCTAAGTTTTTCCATAGGTTTGTATATGAATATATTTTTATTAGTAGTAGATATAAGCAACGTAGTCTTTAATAATTTTCTTCAAATCTTCGAACGTTTATATGTTGTACCGTTACGGAAAACGTTTCAAAATGCTGTGACTTTCTTACTTTAGACACTGCTAAGTTTTAAATAAAATTGTTTGAACCATTGTTAATATTTTACTTTGAAAATTAGTACTTTATTTTATTTCAATTTACGTTGGTGATATTCCATAATTACATAAACACGAGAGTTATTTATAACCTTACCTATAGCTAAGACTATTTTCTAACATTAATTTTGTGTACTTTAAAACTATAATTGTTTATATTCTTTATGTATACATCTTCTGTGATAATATCTTTCATTTTTCTAAAGTGATCTGTTCATATAATTTTAATTATATTTCTAATATCAAACAGGGTTTACGTTTCTGTTACTTTTTAACCTTGGTGATATTTATTATGCACTCTAACTAGTTTTTCTGGGCACTATTTTAATATAACTTGTTTATGATACCTGTATTTCTAGCTTGGAGTATTTTGTATTAGTGGTATTGAAACATTGTTCATTGTTTAAAATTGTCCCTATTTTTCTATAGTAATATCAGGTATATACGAGGTCTCTTCAAAAAGTATTGCGAATTTTGAATTTCCGCGGGCAACGTATATTCAATTTTCGATTATTTTGTGGCGTTATGTTGGTACGCATGTCCCTCACTTATGTTGACAAGCTCGGCCATTTTGAATGTTCAGTTAATTGTTGACAGCTATTTTCCTTGGACGTGTTTTGGCTCCTCTTCGATTTTTGCCTATTCCAAAAGATGGAACAAAGAATTTGTATCAAATTTTGTGTGAAAAACGAAATTAAGTGCGCGGATGCATTCCGAATGTTGACTGTGGCATATGGTGAAGCTACCTTGAACCAAAGCAACGTTTATCGGTGGTACAAAATGTTCTCAGAGGGTCGAGAAGATGTGAAAGACGAAGAGCGTCCCGGACGCCCGAGCTCGTCAACAACAGACGAAAACATTGAAGAAGTGAAGAAAATAGTATTGGCCAATCGTCGAATCACCGTTAGAGAAGTTGCTGAGGACCTAAACATATCGATTGGCTCGTGCCATTCGATTTTACCAATGATTTAGGATGAGACGTGTCGCCGCAAAATTCGTACCAAAGTCGCTCAATTTCGACCAAAAACACCATCGCATTAACGTTGCTAAGGAGCTGTTGAACTCTGTCCGCGACGACCCAAATTTGCTCCAGAGGGTCATAACTGGTGACGAATCATGGGGTTTATGGTTATGACGTGGAAACTAAAGCTCAATCTTCCCAATGGATGCTGCCACACGAGCCAAGACCGAAAAAAGCGCGCCAAGTTCCGTCGAATGTGAAGGTTTTGCTTACAGTTTCCTTCGATTGCTGGGGCGTGGTGCATCATGAATTCTTGCCACAGGGTAGAACGGTCAATAAGGAATATTACCTGCAAGTTATACCCAATTTCCGCGAAGCAATCCGCCAGAAACGCCCGGATTTGTGGAAGAACAAAAATTGACTTTTGCACCATGATAACGCCCCTGCTCACACATCGTTGCTTGTGCGCGAATTTTTGGACAAAAACAACACACTTATGATGCCGCAGCCACCGTACTCCCCAGACCTGGCCCCCTGTGACTTTTATTTGTTCCCAAAACTGCAGAGGCCCATGAAAGGACAACGCTACGCCACGACTAAGGAGATAAAGACGGCATCGAAGGAGGAGCTGAACAAGATTACAAAAAACGAAAGTGCTTTGAGGATTGGAAAAAACGTTGGCACAAGTGTATAATATCTGGTGGGGATTACTTTGAAGGGGACAAAATAGATATTCATGAATAATTAAATACTTTTCTGAAAAAACACCCAATTCGCGATACTTTTTGAACAGACCTCGTACAATATAAGTACTGATAAAGCATAAACAAAACTAGAACTTTTAATTAATATTTTAATTTTAATTTATTTTGGCGACAAATAGAACCCATTACAAACAGTTCATGCCCTTGAAAATACCTATAGAAAATGGCTGCCGATAAATTGGAGGGAGGAGGTGAAGGCATTCGTTCTGAACACAGTAACTCCGGTTAACAATTGATCAAATAAATGTTGAAAGGCCTGTCTTTACTTCTTAATTTAAATACTGTGATTTAAATTTACTGTGTGTTTCACCGTTGTTTCACAGCAACGGTGAAACACACCAACCACGTTATTAGAAAGATTCAAGCAACACTCTTGCATAACTTGGTATTGGTATGCCTTGTCAATTTGATAGAGCTATATATAGAGTGAACACAATTATCCACAAGGCGAGATATGTTAAAGGACTTTTGGAATTTTCAAAAGAGTGAAGTAACATTTATTCAGAGTGACTATTCGTATGAGATCAATTGTTCTTAATTAGCACTGTAACGGAAGTTGAATCATATAATCGAATCTGAGACAAGAAGGGAAGTGATCTCGATATTCTGAGGCTGTTAAAACGATCATTCCTCCGTGTTCGTCCCCCACAGAGATATGAACAAAAGTGTTCTTCAAAATAAAGTGAGGCCACGTACATATTCACATACTGTGAACTACGTGAAATACTTGTGTATTAGTGGTTTCAGAGACAGGAAAAATTAAAATTTGAACTCAAACCATAGATTTTCGGATTACAGGTCCACTCTTACTATCTAACCTACTTAGTTAACAATAATGATCTCTAGATCCAAGATCACTGCCAAGACCCAGCCAGGGTCAATGGATAAAAATATTAAGTATGACTTCTTTCCGATGGAAAGCAGATATACGGCACGTAAAATAACCTCAAGTTTGAAAGAAGAGGCCTTTGATCATATTTATCGGCGATTATCGGTGATTTCCGAGATTATTTTGTTTCAAAAGTTGGTTACTTTGAATGAAACCGTACCTCCTGGAGGCACAATACAAAAACCTAAAATATAATATTATAATTGCACAGAAGTTTGATTTTGAACATTTAATATATTGTTAAATTCACTCACTAGATTTAGAGTGCGTAGTAAATATACAGAGCCCTATAATTACTTGCAGAATAAAAGAAATTTGGTTTGAGAAAGTGTCCTCAGCGATTGCAGCACATGCCGTTTCAATTTCTTCCCGAGGTGCTGCCAGTGTAGCTGGTTTTAATATCCTCAAGAGTTCCTCATAGGTAGAAGTCCAACAAAATTGGATCCGGAGAACGCGATGGAAACTCAATCAGACCTCTTCGTCCTATCCAATGCTTTGGATACTTCAAAATTGCTTTCCGCTGTTCAAACGATATTCTTGGTTCCATTTTGTTATAGCAACGCTAGGTAATGTGAGTCTCGCATCTGTTCATAGAACATCATATGATAATCTCGACTTCATATATTCATTGTTGATTTACGATAATCTTGGCTTCATTTGTTCATTGTTGATTTACCAGTCACGTAGCAACGCTAGCATAATGTATGCAAGTCACATCTGTTTACAGAACATCATACTACACATTATTGTTGTTTTTCGATCCAACTTTGAAATATATTAAATAAATATCTACTGTGAAAGTGTTTTGGCACGCTCGGTATGTCTGTGGTGCTAAATTAATTCAGCTTATACAGCTTACTGCTACGTTTCATTATTATTTTTTAAATCTGTTGTTGATTTTCTTCTTAATCGGCTCACTTCCATCCTTCCTTATCACCCAGATGTTTAAGTTTATATGCCCAGCACTTATCAGTTTTGTTCTGTGGGTCAGGTCTATCTTCTTGTAAGGTATATTTACAGCTATCATAGATCTTAACTTCAGGAAAACTTGTGTTAATATGCATGTTCGTCTTCTATATGCGTAGTGCTAAAATAAAAGTTCGAGTATGACTTCAACATCGGAATTACGCAGGAGACAGTGTCTACAAAATCCTCAGAAGTTTTGTTACATTTGTGGGTGTTACGTGTTTGACGGGAAAATACGTAAAATAGACTTACAAACAAAGAGCCTATGTTACTCATATTTCCAAGAGAAAGTTGGTGATCAGGAAAAATCATTCGCGCCTCATATTGCATGTAACAAATGTGTTGAGGTATAACGTTATTGGTATGAAGGAAAAAGGAAGGCAATGCCGTTTGCCAAACCAATGGTATGGAGAGCGCAGCAGAATCCATGACGATTGTTACTTTTGCATGTGCAAAGTTGCTGGCAAGAGAGAGAGGGAGAGAGAGGAATTAAACATGCAAATCTGAACTCAGCTACACGGTCTATTCCTCATGAACCCTAACTACCCATACCAACACCACCAGCAGACCTCAATTTTAGTGAATCTGAAAGCAGCTCCGTGACTTCGACAATGAATTGGTTTCTGATCCAGAAGAATTTGACGACTCGCCATAACAGTTTAAGCAATTTGGGTTAAATGATTTAGTGAGGGATTTAGGACTCACAAAACAAAAAAGTGAATTACTGGGCTCAAGATTACAGGAGAAGAATTTGTTATCACCTGGAGTTACATTTTCGTGGTATAGGAATCGTGAAATACATTTCCACAAGCACTACGCAGAAGAAGATCAACTTGTGTTTTGTGTGGATGTGTGTAAATTCAACAGTTGGGCAGGGAAGCATATTAGCCAAGTAACTGGCGTCTTTTTTGATTCTTTCAAACAAAGTCTTAAGGCAGTATTCCTTCACAATAACAACAAGTTAGCTTCAATACCGCTTGCACATTTTACGAACCTAAGAGAGTGTGACGTGTTCTTGAGAAAATTAAGTACCGCGATTATGAGTGGTAAATATGTGGTGACTTGAAGGTCATGTTCTGTTACTAGGACAGCAGGGAAGATACGCAAAGTTCCTATGTTTTCTTTGCTAATGGTATAGCAGGGTAAGGGACAAACATTGGGAAACTGACCTATGACCTGAGAGGCAGCAACTGGAACCTGGATAAAAAAATGTTACTAATGTGCCTCTTGTTGATCGTCAAAAAAGTCTACTCCCTCCATCACACATGAAACTTGGCATGATGAAACAATTCGTGAAAGCACTTGACAAAAGTTGCCCTTGCTTCCAGTACTTATGCACAAAGTTTCCATAATTGTCACAGGCTAAAATCAGAGAGGGTGTATTTGATGGATCACAGATAAGGAAAGTGATGAAAGATATGAAATTTACCATCTCTATGAATGAAATTGAACAAGATGCGTGGAATAGATTCAGAGAGGTTGTTAGGAAATTTCTGGGCAATGTGAAAGACTCTCAATACCAAGAAATTGTAGAAATATGCTGGAAAATTTCAGACTGCTCGACTGTAATATGAGTTTGAAGCTTCATTTCCTCAATCGCATCTGGACTACTTCCTGTCAAACTTAGAAGCTGTCAGTGAAGAGCAAGGTGAAAGATTTCACCAGGACTTGAAAGATGTTCAACGACGTTATCAGGGACGTTGGTACGTACATATGATGACCGATTACTGCTGGCATCTTGCACGCGACGAACCTACCAGAGAACACTCGAGAAAATCACGTACACTGCAGTTCCATGGGAAAAGGAAAAGGGGCTCACAAGATATCTAACATACATTCTCAAATTCAGGTACGCTTTCATGTTATTATTCTTCTTCATTTTCTTTAAAAGTTGTATATGAGTGTGTCATATTTTTGCAACTTTTACAATTATATTTTCATTGAGAATTGTCATATTGCCCAAACGAGATGTGCTATGGAAAAACGAAATGCATTTTTGTATTCTGCGCACCAAAATTAGTAAAAATCACCCATTTTTAATCGTACCGCAAAAAAAAAATGTTTTCATTTGTAACTTAGTGTTATTTATATATTAGCAAACTTTTTGCGAACTTAGTATATTAGCAGAACTCTTTTTAAGTCTCCGAAAAATTTAAATGTTACATTATCAGAAATTAAAAGAGAAGTGGATTACGAGTTTTAATAAGATCAGATATCTCGCTCCTAATCTGTGAACAATGTTAACTAAACACAAGGGATTTGAGGTAAATGCAACTTGTATCGCTTGGGCGGATATATAGCACATTCATTTGAAATTTTGCTAGTTGGAATAAATACTTATTTAAAACGCATTTAATTTAATTAATCATAATTTCAATTTGGATATTGAGGAGAAAATGAAAGGAAAGTTTCGATCACGTTTATGTTTCACACTCTCATCTTCAGTCACCCTAATTTAAAATTTCAAATAGCTTCCGCATCATGTATGATACTTAAATTTACAAAGGAATGTATTTCATATGTATAAATTATTTGCTGTCGTTATATGGCAACCTGGATAATTGTTAGTGTTGTTTAGTATAGACAGAATATAAATATAAGATAGTTATAGAATAAAAACAATTTATTTTAGTAGTACTATAATTATTAATATTACAGTAATACAGACTACTTTGAGTAGCAATATTAATAAATAACAGTAATATTTCGGAACTTGAATAAACTGCATATATTTTTGTTCTCCCCAGAAGGCTATAACAGTTTGAAAACAGCTTATTACCAATACACAACTATTAATTAAATACAACATTTTTCGTTTTTTTTATTCTAATCAAATTAAAACAATAACAACGTTCAAAGTTTTCAGGCAGCAATAGAAAACAAAATATATAATAACAAATTATTGTTATATACCATTTAAACACCATTAGTCCACAGTGTCATTTAAAATTTTAGTGGGAATACCTGGTAGTAAGGTCAAATTATATATTGTGGGAAAAATTTAAATGCAAAGTTCCTTTTCCTTCAATATATAATTTGAACTGTTTGTTTAAATTAAATGTATTTCAAATATATAATAATTCAAACTGACAAGTTTAAAAATGTAGCCGCATTGAAAGAGCCATAATATTATTGTCTTATATACACTTGAATGTATGACTTTGCCCACTTCAGCGCTTTTATATTCCTGTACAAGATTGTAAAGCACGCTTATAAAAATACGTGTAGTTTATGACTGAGCACAGCCAAAATTTGTTTCCAGGGTTTATGCTATTCTTACACATTTCAGAGGCAGTTCAGCAATTATAACAATCTCCCTAACGTTGATGATAAAATCTGCAAACTTTGATATGAACACTCTAAATGTCATGTTACAACTATCTATGAAATATTTCCAAGATAAACCAAAGGAGCTGTAAAAGGCCCCTTTCATTAAGAACTGTAAGGAACACGCGTGAGAATCACATAAAGGGACGAATCTACTTACAATATGATGTATATTTACCTGTTCAATACTGACGAACACTTACAGAGCAATTAAGGGTGAGAGGGAGAACAGGTAATGCTTCCGGAAGAATAATTCGATTATCTCGAAAATTCATCAAGAAGAAATAATATCGTAGTAAGGTATATATTGAAAGGAAAGAGGAGGGAAAAGATTGGAAGATAACGGAGGTAACAGTGCGGAAGGTTATGCCTCAAGCGGAACTGAGCTCCGTGAATTTGATAACAAAAATATTGTAAAAAAGAAAAAAAACCAATTTTACTGACTTTTATCGTTTTTATTAATTCTTCTAACAAAAATAATTTAATAATTACATTTCAAATTCGTGTAGGGCATGGAGCAGCGGTAAGAGGCCACTTGTTTGTAAACTGACCCATTACAAAATTAAAGTTGCTATCCTTCGAGTCTCAGATTTCTCTGTGATGAGGACTTCTTCTACCAGTGTATGTGGGAGGAGAGAGAGAGAGTTTGCTGATGAGGCAAATGTTCCAGATCACGGAGCAGGAATGCGAGTGTCTGGAGGTGATGGGAACTGCAGGTAGTGGTAATATAGGGATTCCGTGGAGTTTGAACCCAGGAATGTGGAGCGACAGGAGCAGAGCAGATGGGCTTCATAACAAGAGGGCAAGCTGACATCCTTACTTAGTAGATAACGACAAGAAGGGCAGAAGTGAGAAACAGCATTCGCCACAGGAACGGGTCATCGCTATCTGATTTCTATTCTCATTCAAGGTGTTTACTATTGCGAAGAAATTAAAAAAATAAATCATTTAAGGTTTAGTGCCTTTTGACACTATTTTTTATTAGTTTAGATATTAGTGAAACATGTTAGCACACACCTCCCTATGGCTAATCTTACTTTCAGGCTATGCCCCACTAAAATTAATTTATTTAACGGTAATCGACTGCAGCACTTGAAGGAGTACCATAGCCCAACAGGTCTTCATACATAGAAATTCAGTAAATTCGTCAATAAATTAAGCAAAAAACGAACCACGTATAATAAAATTTATTTATTAGCAATTGTATAATAATGAAAGGATACTGCCCAAACAACGCTTACTTTAATTGGAGTTGCGATAATATAATGCAATAAATCAGACGCCAGAAACTTCCCAAGTAAAGAAGTAATCAATTATTTTCTCCATAAGAGTGATCCCATAGAATACGCCACCAAGGAAAATTTATCTATTCAAATAATATTACTAAAATGCAACAAACTTGTCCCCTTTAATGCCTAAATAAAAACACGGTTTTCAAACCAAAGTACTTAATTTAAATCTTTAACATTATCATAGACAAATGATGAAAATTGATGTGCCAAAACGGCAAACAAAAAAAAAAAAAAGTAATCGACCGTTCCCAAAGGCAGCTTGCTGCCTTCTCGAAACACGAGTCGAGTAGCTAGCTCGAGACCAAGATCAGATGCCAATGGCGTTGCTAGAGGACGAAGAGTTGAACAATCTCCACTTTCTTGCACACATGTGACAGTGGCGTTATGCGGACGCTGCAATGAAGTTAAGGTCTCGCTGTCACTGTTAAAGATAATTAAAGTAAATCGCAATCAAGTCTTTCCTAAACCCAAGATCGCGGGTTCAATCCCAGGATCGTTGTATTTTTTTCGGGGTAAAATTTACAAGTATGGCTTCTTTCGGAAGAGAAGTAAAGTCGTGGGTCCCATGTCGTACATATAAAAGAACCTCAAGCCTGAAAAAAGAGGTCTCTGAGCAAATAAATCGGCCATTTCATTCCCTGAATTGAATGCGACGCTGATGACCTGAGGGTTTAAAAGAGCGTCCGGAAATAATAAAATTAAAAAAAAAAAAAAACAGTAAAGTATTAAAAATAAAACCTATCTTTATCTATTGCAAAAAGGAAGTCTGTATTTACAAATGGGGGAAAATATGTTAAAAGTGTCAAGGACCGTTTATTAAAGATACACAGTGAGATTTTTCTAATTGGGCTATATTGGTTCGAATATAAAAATCTTGCTTAGTATTGATCTATAGCTGATCTTAGATATAATTCGCGTTTTTGTAGTAAAAGGAACTAAAGTAGTTTGAACTGCTGTAAAAGTATTCTTCCAAGCAAAATTATAAAAATCTTATAACAAAATCAATATCATATATAAAAGTAGATAAAATGTGAACTTTAAAATGAAATACATTACAACTACAAAAAGTATATAAATTTCACACTGTCATATAAAATATTTAAGACACAAGTGTTATACATACAATTTCATTTTGTAATAGCAAACCTGTTTGTTTGAAATGTATATGTACTGTAACTGTGCTCTCATTTCTATTTTTTTAAATAAACTCCAATGGCCACAAAAGTATACCTTTTGCTCTGTTGTTCTTCGAAAACATTAAAATGTTTGAGTAAAGATTCACTAATAAAAATGGTGCATCATATATGCCATGTTTTGCATACACATGTATAGATAATACCGGCAATCCACCTGATACCACATCCAAGAGTTTGAACAATACAAGTGAGGATGCGTTATTAATAAATTATCTGAAAACTTACCAAAGTCATAAAATTGCATGGTATAGGAACTGTGCAGTAGCATTATTAAATTATTGTTGAAACATTATATTCTGCTAAACAGTAGAAACTAGGCTAAAGAGAAAACGAACCATAAAATATGAATTCTTAACTATAGTCATATTCCATTTACTTTTATGTAATCAATTACAACGTACTTTTATTTCTTATGGGCCTAATATGTCCTAATGTGGATTTGCTTCAATGTCTGATTTACCTTATAAAATGCTTCTTGTATTTCTTATGTATCTGAATTCAACATTGTCTTTCTTAAATGCCTAGCTAATTCCTTAAAAGTCAGTGCTACTGTATCAAGACTCGGAGGTGGAAATGCGATCATAACTGCCTCCTTTATTGACAGGTGCCTTTAATAAATGTTGAAAAACAATACTAAACCTTTGGCATAATTTATGCTAGTTTTTATTGTTACAATTGAGTTTGCATTAAAAGGATTTAAGGAAGTTGAATTGTTACCTACTAGAGCTGCAATATTAATTGTGTTAGAAATGTATAATCCAGATCTTCGTTTGCACTGAAAAAAGTTAACATGAATAGTTTTACCACAATTGGTATGTTGTTACAAATTGAGAACTTCGTCCTGGTTTTCAACTTCAGTGGTTTTCCTTCTTTATATTTCATCACAAATCTGCTTTGTTTTTATATTTTTAGAAACTATTCAGTATATAGTTACTCTACTCTTCACCATAGCACAGTAGTTCCCATACACGGAAATAAAATTAGGTTTTTCTGTGCGGAAGTAAATTCAAAATCTACACAAAATGTTACGTTTTAAACTGAAAAGTGACAGGTAGTTGGTGTTCAGCTCCGTTGACTTCAAACTATCACGTATTTCCATCCTTGTGTATTTTAAGAGTTGTGTTAGATTGGTAGTGAAAAGAGGGATTTCAGACACGGAAGCGCAACGAGAGCCTTGAATCTCCCGGAGGAAGGGGTAAAGTAACGGACAAGAAGGGAAGCTGCAGGCTATGGTGGTAGGCGGTGTTCCAGATTGAATACCGTAACGCCGACTGAGGCTCCCTCCGTCCAAGAAATTCAAGTCTCCCTGAAGGATCACTTCCACACCAGAGCAGAAACTTAAGAACAAATTCCATTGTCGCTGGCTGTACGCCGCTGTCGCCTAACATTTGCTATCCTACTTTCAATCAGAAGTGTGGAATGAATTGAAATGAAATGGGAGAGTGGAAATTTA
The DNA here is from genome assembly GCA_030762175.1 of Metallyticus violacea. NCBI lineage: Eukaryota > Metazoa > Arthropoda > Insecta > Mantodea > Metallyticidae > Metallyticus > Metallyticus violacea. The sequence goes on from CM060833.1 coordinate 116,868,705, forward strand.
GTAAAAGTAAATATCCACCCTAACATTCACTTAAGTGACCACGGGAAACCACGAAAAAAATCAAGGTCATCTGCAAGAAATTTGGTCCCTAAACCTCCCGAATGTGAGTCAACGCTTTCGTTATTCTTGAGACTAGACAAAGGTCTTAACGTGCCGATCTCATCCGCTTCCTTCCGATCTCGTGAAGCACGAGATTTCACTGATGGCACCTCTCGTGAAACACGAGATTTCATTGATGGCACCTGAAAGTGAGAAAACCGTGTTTAGTCGCCTGAACGTTAGCGCCAAATTGTTAAATCTGCTGAGAATATTTTTTAAATAGTGTTAAAGCCTGTTTTACTGCTGAGGCTGGTGATAAGGAGATGAAATGATATATTGAGAAAGGATTTATAAAGGAAGGAAGAGTTTCAGTTGGGTACCTCCTCGGTATTTGCCACTTATGAGGACTGAGGAAAACCTATAAAATACTCATTCAGGGAGGATGGTCCTGGTGGAATTGAACTCCAAATCTCCCGCTCACGGGTCCGCCCCTTAACCCGTGGCGGTATGTTGTGAATAGAATGTGTTAGTGCAGTGTGTTATGAATAGAAAGTCTTAGTTTGCACTGTGGTTAATAACTTTTTTGTTCACGATGAGTGGATCAACATCATTGTAATGATGACAAATCTCCGTTGACTCCAGCAGGTAAAAAAAAAAATTGTAAATATAATGTTAGTCAGTAAATTATTGCAATGGTGGCTAATCTGCTTTAACGCCAGCAGGAAAAAAATAAACCTTCGGTCGTGAATATTTGAACCATTGTACTGCAGCACGTAATTATCTACCTATCTGTGGAAGACCTACGCTCGCCTCCTTTCGTAAATATAAATTAATAGCGGATTGTGTGCTACTAAGCAGGTGAATAAATCATTATAATGGTGGCAAATCTCCTTTACTCCAACAAGAAAAAAAAAATGGTCGTGAGTATATGAACCTTCTCTGCTGCCGCTCGGGACTACAGCACCAGAACGGAAAAACAATACACATTAATAAACTTATAAATAAAATTCCTGAATATTCTCCTTAAAGAATTAAAGCAAATGCACCACCTCCATATTCCACATTAAATCCTGATACTAATTCAGTCTCGCGTGGCTACCTGTTCGGGTAAGTGAAATTACAATTATTTACTTATACTGCGGAAGTCACTGGCGGACGAGATCAGCACGACCTGTTCGGCAAGAGAAGACGTTCTTACTTTAACGTCAAGTATCTTGAGACCTAAGTAAGTAGGCTGCTTTCCACCTATTGTGGGGAAGCATCTCGGTTTCTTGATTGTATGTTGTGAAAATAGATCAGTAGTGTCGCACTTAAGGCGTTCTCGCAGTGATTCTTGGAGTTCAGATGTGGTTTTCTTGACCATGAAGTGAGACGAAGGATGCAGTGCAAAACTGCAGTTAAAATGGATTAGAAATATGAACCCTTTTTATTGCGGTACATGTCTAATATTTACCATAAGGAGAAACAAGAATTATCAGACATATGCAATTTTATCAATAATAATGTTTTTCTCTTGTGATGTTTGCCGTGTAGAGTGAGTCTGAACGTAAGTTAGTTTACGGAAGGTATTTGCACTCTTTGTTCGGAAACATTTTTAGTAGCTAACTCAGTTCTTAATTATGCCAGAGGGAAAATGTAATATATTATGTAAATTAAACATAGTTGCACATTTGTTTTTCTAACTCTTTTTTTTTTTTTTTTTTTTTTTTTTTTTTCATTATGCAACTTTCTATGTGCAGTAATCTCTGGTAATTGAGTAGGATGTTCTCCTAGCATTTTGACTGCAATTGAATCAGTAGCTTATATTAACTGTAGCTTCGAGCAATTCTGAGCTTTCTTATCACCTTTTCCATTTAATTTTAAGTCGTATACAACTTTTCTTGAGAGCTTATAACGAATGATAGCTGTATATAAAATAACAGTAGATATAAAGTAGATATAAAAGTAGATATAAAGTAAAAAGTTATAAACATCGACCGTACAGCTTCTAGAGAAATTAGTATTCTAATGACGCATTACGAAGAAAATGAACAACGACTTTGATTAGAGTGACTATTTCCCTTATGTGTTATAAAAGCGGCTGTCATGAAACATTTTTAATTTTGATCGATATCACAGTGAAAGTATCGTAAAGGTTTACCAAAGTCCTTTACCGCGCAAATGCATTTCTCTTCTGGTCAGTGTAGCCAACTTTATACCCCTATCATAATTCCCGAGCACGCATCACTGACCACTTTTGGTAGCCGGCACGCGATGATAAGGTTTTGATAGTAACAAAATTATGGACAATATTTTTCGCGTATTCAGCCAAACAATTTGAAATCATTTATATAAATTAACCATATGCAATTATAAATTTGAATAAACACCTTGTTCCGAATGGTAAAAGGTTAAAGCTATTTTGTTTATTTCAATTGGTATTAGTAATTCCAACGGTAGCGATTGTAATAATCGACCTTCGTCTATTTCAATTCCATGGTTTCTGAATAAGTAAATATAACATTTTATGCAATTGTTAATATTCTGTGCGCGAATTTCAAATATATATATTATTTCATATATTATTATTATTATTGTTATTATTATTATTATTATTATTATTATTATTATTTTCCTGAAATATGTTAAATCCATATTTAGTTCCTCTCTATTTGCATTACTCACAATCGTCGTTCATCTGTGGTAAGAAGGCTAGAAAAGTTTCAGTATTCATAATCGGATATGCAATTATTACAGTTTTGTAAGCCAATTTAAGGAGAATTATAAATAAATGATTATTTTATTCGGGAAATAGTCTTGGTAAAATATCGCTCAAGGGTCGGAGCTTTCCATAATTACTACGTTCGGAATTTATCGGCAATCTCAGTCCCTTACTTGTTATAATTTGAGCAGTTAAGAGGTACTTTGAACTTTCAGGTATTTTAAATTAAAAAAATGTGTTCTATTGAAATCGATTTGTGTACCTATTTTAAAAACGGTGACATAAATTACGTTCAAATAGTTTATTTAAACATAAACTAAATTGTGTTCTTTGTTTCAATTTATTCTTTAATTTACTGCAGAAAAGTATAAAATCGTTTGTAGATTAAAAGTGAGATGGAGATTAACACTTTTAGGTTTATATATTAAGAAAAGTGAGTTCCCAGGAGTTCACCACTTTACCTATGATTCCAAGAGAGATTTGCTTATTTGATGTTATCTTAAAAGTTTCGTACGACTTACACATTATTTGCACTATCTAATTAATAATTACTTAATTTACAGTATTAGGCAACTTTATTGTTAATGTTTAAACTATTTTGTTGTGAGATTTTCTTTCACCAAACAGTTTACTATTGACTGACTACTGTCATGTGTCTCATTCCATGAATCAGCGTGGATGTTTTAATTTCTAGAATTTTCATTTATATCGAATGACATGCAGGCTTCGAAAGCCAATTAATCTTTCACAATTTCAATTTGCGAAGACCCGCATATATGCCGCAATGTCATTTATCTTTCTATCTTTTCATTAGTATATCTCATTAAATCAAATTTATATCCGTCTAATATGACTCTGAATATTGCTATGTTTGGAGTATCCCATAATCTCTGGAAGATTATATCTCTGAATAATAACATGTGGGGTAGAAGTTTACTAATGCCTAAGTAATTTTGTATTACTATCGTATAACGTATTAAGATTTATTCTATTTAACTCCGCTAACTTGAAATATGTAAAGAGGTAATACATATGTATGTATATAAATGTTGCTCCACAATAAACAAATTGTTCAACACATTTAAAAGTAGACACAAACTGATAAAACATTCTGCATCTTGAGCCGAAGCTCTTTTTCAAGAAAGCATACTTTTTGTGGACCATTAAAATATTTTTTTTTTCTTAACGGTCTACATAAAATGTATTTCTTTTTGAAAAGTGCTTCGGCTCGAAATATAGAATGTTTTAATATATTTTATCAATTTGTGTTTCCTTCTATTGATGTTGAACAACCTGTTATTTTATTTTTTCCATCCTGAAAGTTTCCTTGTCCTCCTGAAACTTTGCACCGTCTTATCATTCACAGAGCACGAACACTGAAGGTTGGAACAGTGATTGTTGTTGTTGGGGGGGGGGTTAATGTCGACGGATATTAATTTTATTCATTTAATCAGATGATTAGATGTTCTTCTTGCCTTGCCTCGGCTCTTGAAGTCAAGAGTTTGGTGTTTCCCATTTCTCTGGTTCCAATGCAGAGGATAGGATTCAAGGGGAACATGGACTATTTTTGATGACGTAATGCCATTAGGGAAGGAAGAAGATTCTTCACTGGAATGATACAAATTTCGGCTCAAGCTAAATTTTTTATTTATTTCACAATTGAAGTATTTAGGAGCATGCTGGGTGTCTGTCGTGTGGATATAATTCAGGTCCTATATGTGCTGTATAATTTACCCTCGGGTTATAATTCACTGCCTTCACTCATAGATCTGTGGAAACAATTTACTCGTTTTAACTTTCATTCTTCAGTTATAACTTCACACAATGACAGTCATCTATAATTTCGCGACAATAACATTAATCCCTTTACCGTAAAGACTCTATGGCAATATTAAATGGACGGCTATAACCTTATCGATAACTCGGCATTATTCTTACATCATACCACTGACTTTCTCTGGTTACTCTTACGCTTCTGAGGGACTGCTTAACTCACTGATTTCCTCCTCTTCCTGCCTAACTTACTGGTTATATGTAAAACCATTATGTTGGTTCGCTCCGCCCCTCGCAAAAATGTATTTCCTTTAAATATTATTGAACTTGCTTCACTTTTAGTTCCTATTGGACCAAAATAAATATCGTTCATATTACATGCTCTCTTCCATTCACTAGTTTTTGAAATATATTTATTGGTCGAACCAGCTCAATTACTTTCTAAAATAAATACTCCCAAGCGGCGACTTTTGAATATGACAGATTCCGTTACTCTTTTACTTTTACCATAGAGTCACATAATAAAGGTTTGCGATAGGGCGGGCACGTTTCGGCCAAATGAGTTTGGTATTCGCTTGAAACTGTTGGAAATAGTTAAGATCTTGATTTCTGGTAAGACACCTGTTTCCCCATGCGGAGTTTCTTTTGGTGACAAGTACTGTTAATGATTGAACTCATATTTCTTGGTTTTCCATGTCCAGGCAATAAAAACATTTGCTGCCTTTATAGATGGCTAACAACGGCTAGCAATGGGAGAAAGGGGTCGTCCCTCTTTAACAAAAGAAGAGAAGCTGTAGAGGCAAATGGAATTGTCCTAAGACTTTCTACAGGCAGCAGAAAACCAGCATGTATATTACTTATTACTCAAAAATCCATATATTATATGCATACATACATTAACAATTATAATATTAAAATTCTGATCATAATTGTAATATTAGTAACTTTGATTATTCTATCATTCTTGACATAATGAATGTTAGCTTGATAAACTATACCTGCAGTTAAATTGTAATATATTGTTATTATTATTATTATTATTATTATTATTATTATTATTACACTCCGAAACAATTGTTATTGAAATAGGGAATTTTGAGACAACAATTTCGGCTTAAGGTTTAGTGTATTTTCTGAGCCGCTGCAGTTGCATTATTTAAATTTATAAAACACACAAAAGCTTATTTAGCCATCTTCTTATTACTCATGTGTAGCCCTCTTTTTGTAATAATTGAACATACCAGAATAACAATTCCTTTCCGTCTTAACTTTTAATTGTTGCCAAAGTTTGGAAGTTGAGCATTGAGATCGTTTTGGTAAGCTGTACAACTTATTTAGTCAGATAAAAAGACGGAATTTGTTTATTTTAACATTATTATTGAATTACATTTGTTTACATTAAGTTATATTATACTTACGTGGGATTGTTAACTAGCAAAGCTTCTCAGATAAAATCACTTCGTTAAAATTTACGGTAGGAAATTGGTGAATTAAGTTAGTAGATGCATATATGCCTAGCCTGCTATTCATTCTCGTTTTTGATAGCAGAAATGTGTTTCTTAATTCAGAGATCGGAATTATAAGCTATATAAATTTACTTAAAACACTAAAAATTAAAAAAAAAAAAAAAAAAAACCAAACTCTGAGCCAATAAGCGTAATATTAAAATCTAACTCGTAGAAATATAGCTGATAGAATAACATCTAAGTGTTAAAGGTTCTGTTGTTTTTTAAGCTTAGCAATGAAATAATTCAGGTTCACCCACATGTTATCATGCCGTTTCTGCAGTGAGGCAAAAAATGAAAAATATAGTCATAAAAGTGTAATATTGCAGATGTCTGTTAGTGCATCGTTTCACTTTATGAAGTGCATTTTGAATATAAAAACAACTTTTGAACGCTAGTTTCCAGCGAATTCACTCTTCTAATTACCTGGAACATATGAAACGAAATATGACGCTTTTGAATATGATGGGTGTCTGGAAGGTAAACTAGAATTTTATTTTCCCTAAGAGTCGCTTTGAAAATATCGAGGCACTTGATTCCTACAAAACTTGGTACAGCGAAATTAGAGGCAGTTCCCTAAATACATGCTAATGAAGTTAACGCAACGGAATGACGCAACGAGGAATTGTGTTATGAAATTTAGACGACAAATCTCGGAAACTTTATCAGAAGGATAAAAGTTAATAAATACATGACCGGAAAATAGCAGGGGAGAACGGTATATATACACACGCACACAGCCGTACACCAGAAAATAAATACCAGGAAAAAGCGAGGCTGATATATTTATGCAAATTAAGCGACGGCGTCGTCACTTCATGTAATTTTAGCAGGAAATTATTTTGACGTTTTTCCGTCTCTCTTCCGCGAGAACTTGGCAGCGACGCCGGCTGGGCCTCCCCCTTCCCCGCTCACCACGTTCCCTTTCCAGCGCCTCCACTCCCACGCCTAGTCTGACGTCACCAGAAAAAGTCCATAAAAAAAGTGAAATAAAGAAAAACGACTCGGCGGCGTGTGTTTTCGCTTAGCACTTTGCCTGAAATTGACAGCTCCATCTCAGCGTTGCTGGGATCAGATCCCAGATAACGTGGCGTTACTGATGCAAGCAATCACCGCTCATCGCACAGCTGTACGTCCTTGTGCAATTAATACTTTATTGTCAGCACCAGTTTATGCCTTAAATATCCTCAGGCATTTAAGTTTTAGACACCAAAACACGTGTTTCATTATCATTTTACTGACCAGCGTGAAGTCAATTGAAAACAGTCTACTGTCTTTTAAAACTTATGACAAGGGAATTTAATTTCACTTTTGAAAGTGAGCTACAACATTTAGTGCAAATTCCGCCTGTCTGGTATACTTCACTTTTGAGGTAAACTTTATCTTTTTGAAGATTAGTCCAAATATCTCTCTCTGAAATCTATCATTGTCTGACGCTCCTGTATTCAGTAGATTAATATAATTCATTTTAAACCTGCTTCTATTCTCTGAGGCTAAATCAGCAAAAGAATATGACAATCTTACCTCTTCGGAGCCTATTTGACGTCTTATTCACTGGCAATTACATAAATTATGTGAACGCTATTGAGTCAAAATAATAATTTCTCTGAAGATTATCTAAAAGGATATAAAATGAAAACTATCAATTTGATTTGATTTTAAGTCACTTTTTATTCACATGTGCTCCAAGTTAGCTAACTTCTTCATTTGGCTTTCAAATTATTAAGCAAAAACTAGCTCCTTAATCCGAGAGATTTCTTTCAAATGGTTTACTATTGATAAGTGCCAGATTTATTGGGTCAGACCTGAGATCCTATGATAAAATTTACCTACTTAGCGTAAAAATAGAATTGACAATTAATAAGCAAAATATTATTATATTTTCAAAGTGTTCGGTTGAAAGAATTATTTTAAATTGGAAATTTGTTTATTATATTATTAATAAATTTAACTTTAAATGTTCAATAAGCGTTATATGAGATTGTAGCGAATTAACTAATGAGAAAATAATTTGCAGCAGTAGTAAATTTGCATCCAACTCTCTTATTAATTGAGCTTTAGAGGATACGAGATTGTCACTAGCATTGTCAGCAGCACTTGTATCCTATGTAAGGTTAAAACGCGCAACCTGATAGCATCCTTTATAGTTGCACTATGTCAATGAAAATTTGAGGTAAGTTAGCCTACTGCATTAATTACAGCAATTATTAGCAAGACTCAGAACAGGTCGGAGAGATGATATTACGCACACATTCAAAACAAAAATTGGAGTGTACAGTTCGCCTGGTGTATAAACTGGAGTGCGAGTTTGTCATTCAGAACAGGGAAATTAAATGTAATATATTAATTTAAACAATTTAAAGAAACCTAACCATAAACCTTCCTTATAATCACTAAATTTTTGCAGTCGTTAAATACCTAGTGCTTGTGTTTCATCCTTTGTTACCATTCTGCTTCCACAGCAGCCACTATATCATGCAGTGCCATCTATACACTTTTCATCACCACTTTCCCCATTATTTACATGACCGTCACTTGTTATCAGCATATACCATTCTCTCTGCTTCCTCATTTCCCAAACCATCCCTTATCCAGCACCCTTCTGATATTTTGTAACATGACCAATTGCTTGCTGCCAATTAACTTTAGTTATGACAGCAAAAGCTTGAATTGTCATACTTTTCAGAGCACTGAAAGAAACACTGTGCACAATTTTTCAACTATTTTATACCTTGCTTGACCCTGTCGGATTTAGATCCAGATGGTAAAGGGGTAATATTACCGGAATAAATTCCGTGATCAAAGGTATATATTTCAAATTCTGAATTTAGTCGGTTTTACTTACAAAATGAAGCAATTCTTATTCACTATTACAATTGTTCTTCATAAGTCATTACCCTTATTATAGTGCGTGAAGTTAGCAGTTTATTCCTCAGATTAATATGATATGGAACGTTATCTAGTACAACAATATTTCCCTGCGATAATTCTGATATCAGTGGCACAGTTAACTATTTCGTGAAATTCTCATGGTTCTCATTGTGATGGTCTCCGAAAGTTATTTTACATCATATCGGGTGTGTCACTCCCGGACCGCCACAGGTGGCCGAGGTCGTTAAGGCACGGACTCGTGAGCGGAAGGTCTGCGGTTCGAATCCCGCCAGGACCGTCCTCCCTGACTGGGGTTTTATCCAGGTTTTCCTCAGTCTTCATAACTGGCAAATGCCCGGGAGGTACCCAAACTTAGGCCTGAAACGCTTCCTTCCTTAAAAAACAAAATCCTTTCCCAATTTATCATTTCATCTCATGTATCATCAGTGTCCACCGCCTGTGGTGCCTCAGTAGTAAAAATGGGCGTTAAACACTACTCAAAAAAAAAAAAAACCTCACTCCCGGAAATCTCGTCAATCATTTTAGCGTCATTGACAATATTTGAACAGTAGCACCCTTAATGTGTGCATAATCAAATAGAATGTGTCTGTAGTGTGACACCTAATTGCTGTAAATATAGAATAGCGGTCCACCAACCAGCGTACCTAGTCAGCCTGTCTCCTATCTAACGCATCTTCCTGATGTTCCCATCATTTGTTCTGTCATTCTGCTAAGGTTGTTCGCGAGAGTTCACACAGGATAGTTAGAAAATGTATTGGTATACTCCGGAGGAGAGCGCGGTTATCGTTCGCCCTTACTGGAAAACAATCGATCAAGTCATGCCAACATCAGTTCCTTGAGTTTGGAGACATACATCCGCGTAAAAGTTCAGCATTTCCATATTGTCAAGGTAGCTGAAAACTAAGGGAACTTTACTGGATGGTCATACAGAAAGTAGTTTACAAACGTTCAAGGAAACAATCAGAAATGTACATGACTTTCTACTTTCCCAAGAAGTCACTTCGCCGACTTTCACAGAAATCAGGGGCTCTGACCATCGCACTCTCCCGATCTGATGCCGCCTGAATTTTTGGTTACTGCTAACTTATGTTATAATGTCATCACATTTCTCACAAAAGTCTGCGGCAAGTTAGCATCAAGTTTCATTGCAATATTTTAATTAGTATTAACATTTTTAAAGAAATTGATGATTCGGCAGTAGTGAAACACCCTATATATTGAAACGTCCAGATCAATACACTATCACTCTACGCATGTTTTGCCCATGGCTGTCATTAGTACACACCGCTGATATGTTTACGTCTTGCCAGCATTTATGGATACAGATCTTTTATCTTCCTGCCTTTCCTGTTCATGAATCGAAGATAAACTGCTCGTTTTACAAGGAGATCATTATTTTGCTTGATTAGATGGTGCGGTTTGTTTCTGCATTTTTTAAAATAAAAATCCGAATGATTTGATTCTTTTCTCACTGTTTCCCCCGAACCTTTAAAATTGGTTTTATTCCTGCAAAATGAATGTAATGTTTCTAATGTTGGGGTTTCTTTGATTATTCTGTATTAAATATGAAAATGCCTGCTAATAACAAACCTGAGCATATCATCCAATTATATTTTATTTGGAGTTGGCCTAAAATTTAACTTTATTGTTGTAATTTTATGTTCCTTTTCTTCTGTTAGCTTACATATCATTCGAATATTGAGGACTATATTCCTGTTTAACTCTGCCATTACTGCAACAAATCTGTAACTTTTATTAAAGTCTTTTTTCTCGTCTTCACAAAAATTAATTAACTTGTAAGTTATTTGCCTAGCTTGGCTATGTAGCATCTGTCTTTTATTCCATTACACGATGACTGAACGAAAGATTCGCACCTAGACCAGGCCTGCTCAAAGTTTGCGCTCTTCGGATCCATTAGCAACTTTCGAGCGGAATTACAGGAATTGTTTGCACTCATGTTTACGCGTGGACTATAACAAAATGCAGTCAGTCTTTGTATTCGTGGATTTTTTGTAAAGGTATAAACTTATACAAATAATATTTTTAACCGGCTCTACTCCTTATTTTTCACCTGGTATTAAGAAAGAAATTATGGAAACTTAAAATTCTTCTTCAATTGAATCGCCTACAATTAAAGTAATTTTTCATTTCAATTAATACCTGCACATAATCACATAACAAAGCCCCTTTACTTGCTTATAATGTCAAAAACTTTACTTTTCCTTAATTGACTTGTAAAAAGAGTAATTTTAGGACTGAAAGTCCGTAATTTATCCATCATATCTACAATGAGCTGGTCTCTTCCCTGAAAATAAATATTTACATTGTTCAAATGTTCAGTAACAATCGCGAGAAATGCAAGACTGGCTATCCAGGCATGATCATGTTGTTCGGGGGCCCGCTTTCCTTTCATTTCAATTTGAATCACGAACATGGAAGACATTATAAATTAGTGAAAATTAGATTCTATAATGTCCCATCAAAACCTATATCACTATATGAAAGGGAAACATGGATCCTAAGAGTCCCAGGATCGGAAGCGAATTGAAGCGGCAAAATGAGATTGCTTATATCAGTGGAAAAGCTAAAAATATAGACAAAAAGAAAAGTAGTAAAATAGGAGAAATACTGAAAACAAATAATATTACTGACGACATTAAAGACTATTAAAAAAACTGGCAGCATCATGTAGAAAGAATGGCCGCAGACAGACTACCACGACAAGCCTTTCTTTAATCAAGATTCACTGTATTTACCAGTAGGTATCGATAGTAGACAAAATGGTGGAATATGTCATCCATGTGTTAATTACATAACTTTGTTAATTTGCAGTTATCTGGTTTGCTACAGTGGTATATAGTTGGGAATAAATCAACAATAACGTGTTACTTCTTTTGCTTTTTATTTAGTTAATATTGATTTAATGAAATCACATCAGGAACTTGTTTAGTAGAAAGTGTTAGTATGACATGGGTTGCTCTTATATGCCTTTATTTTGGCGGTAAACGGCAATATTTACATTTCCTAAATCGCAGTAATTAAAGGAGTGGATAAAGAGTATGCATACATCGTGCATATTTTGTAGTTACTGCTGAAACTGTAATGTGTATTAAACGTATCTTAAACTTTATGGTTAGGGATGACATTTTCCCAGCAAACTTCTCTAATCTACCATCATGTGTGACAGTGTGGGTTAGCAAAAAAGGAAAGATCCGAAAAAACGTATTAAGCGGGGTTTGGATCGAGATAATGAGGGTTTAAGTCAGCCTGACCTTTTTTTTTTTTTTTAATTTGGTTTATTTACGGACGCTCTTTAACATCTTAGGATCATCAGCGTCCCATTCAAATCAGGGCGTGAAACGGCCAACAAATTTTGCTCAGAAGCCTCTTTTTTCAGACTTGAGGTTCTTTATCGTGCCTTAAATGTACGACACGGGACCTATGGCTTAACTTCCCTTCCGAAGGAAGCCATACTTAGGATTTTTACGCCCGAAAAAATCCATCTGTCGGTATGGTCGGTATGGTTACCACTACACCCCCAGGACCGACTGAGCCTGATGTTATAACATGTTTAGGCTCTTTTGTAAGTGAGATTATGAACAGACAAGTTATACTGCTAGTGAAATGGGTTTGTTTATTTGGTTTGTTGCAGGTACTTGTTTTATTACAGTGGTTTATAGTTGGAAATAATTCAACAGTAGTATGTTAGTTTTTTATTGAGTTAATATTGATTTAGTAAAATTACACCAGAAACTTGTGTAATAGAAAGTGTTTAGTACAACATGTGTTGCTCTGTGTGTCTTAATTATGACAGTGGACATAAATAGAATCATAAATAGAAATAATTAAACGAGGAGTGAATAAAGAGTGTACACCGTGAAAATTTTGAAGTTAATAATGAAACTGTAATGTATATTTAGTATTTCTTACTAAAATTTGTGGTTGAGAAGGACATTTTCTTTGTGCAATTTTACTCATTCTACTATCTTATATGACACGAGGATAGCAATGAAAAGAAAGATCCGGGAGAACGTATGAAGCGGATTTTGGAGCGAGCAGGACATTATAATTTGACTCTTCTGCTAGTTAGGTTAAGACAAAACAGTTACACCCGTTTATAACTATCGCCAAGGAAGTCCTTTGTCCTTTACCTTAAAATAGACGATGATAAATGTGATACTCTCCCAACTATGTGGATTCGTTTCATGGTGCCCATTTATTTGGATCTTCCTGTATTTTATAACGATTTGTGAGTAAGTTACAATGCGTATTATTTCATATTTAGTTTACATATGAGAATACTATTAGTAATCAGATTCAGATTTTTATAAATTATCAAAATATAGTAATGATAAATAATATATTCTGCAAACATAATATTGCTTAAAAGTTTTCGTATTTGCTATTTGCAGTAATAGAGCCACTTCGACCGCCATTTTATCCCGTATTGGGATCTAGCAAATAAATATAATCTGTCTTGCTTTTATGAACCCAATGGGAAACGCGATCTGGGGCGTTCAAAAAGAAGATGGAAGGAATAATTAGCCTCGAAACGGAACAGTAGTGATCTTTCATGGAAAAGAAGAAGAGGAGGAGGAACATGGAAGAATATTTCTAACACCTTGCCTTGGCTAAGCCACTGACCACATTGGGCAACACTATTTTTTCCCCTCAAAAGAAGAACATGTGGATGAATGAAACAGTGGATTGAAATCAGATCACAGCCGTTAGTATTTTTAACTTTCCCTCATGAATACAATAAATCCAAATCACTGACAACGCATTGTCGGGGCTCCATAAGATTTTAATAGTACCAGACGATTTCAAGGTAGTCCGGAATGCTCAATACTGCGACAGATACTCAGTCTGTTGCAGTGTGTTTCTTACATAAAATATAACAATTCTTTGATACTTGGAGATTATTATCAACCCCACAAACAAATATGGTTAGCTGAACCATAACAGACGCTCCTGTTGATTCAAAGAGTGTCCAAGAATACGCCACCAACTGTTACCTCATTAATGAGTTTGATGTTAGGCGTTCTGTGTTTTTTCTGTGATGCGGCAAGCAACTGTGGTGCGTGAGAGAGGAAGTACTTTATTTGGACCCATTTTTATGCGTTCTTTAATGAAGAAACCTTCAGTAAATGATTCATATGAGAGTTTCGGACTTACGCAACACTATGGGCTCGTCACATTCCTGTAGATAAATAACAAAAACATAAACATTAAAAGATAACGCACCTGTTCTTGGAAGCGAGCAAATGAAAATTATTGTTAATGGCGATTTATAAATACAAACCTACGGCAGGTAAAAATACAAATTGCGATCTTCCCCAACAAAAGCATTATAACTAAATTTATATGGGAACTCAGTAATGACGCATTTTTTCCTACTTTTCAAAATTTTGTGTCAAATAAGACACTGAGTATCGATCTCAGCTGCAATGAAAAATATTCATTTTCTCATGCAATATTAAAAGAAGTAGTCTGATGCATCTCGTTTTTGCCTTCTTTATTACATAGTCTTAAATAGAGAAGGTGAAATAGCTACTGACAATACACACTGCACCCTAACAAATAGCTTTGTGGCATTATTCCCCTACCTATAGAAGGCCTACATCATTCCGAACTCCGCGCCGGAGGTGTAACCAAGACTCCTGCTGAGAGATGCAGCGTTCCCGCTCGATGAACGCTGTTTGTGTGGACCTGCAGTAGACGAACATTTGTGTTGAGCAATGAAAATACTAGTGACATAAGATTGCGGCACATCTTTATTTCACAACAGCGTCTGTTCTACTAAATTTGCTTACTAATACAAGCATGCTAAAGTTTAGTAGTAAGTTTATTGTCCATGCTTAAGAATGCCGAAGAAGTATTCTATACAGAAGAATGACGCAAATTATAAAATATGAAACGGCCGTTTTAAAAGTATACCAATTGATGCGCCAAAGCACGAAACTGTTAATTGATTTTGAGCCCGAAAGTCGTTTTAAATGGGTAAAATGTCTTGTTTCGGGAGTGTTGTCATTACGCGCAATAGCTAAAGCCTGGGACGGAATGAGTGTTTGTAACAGAGCAGTGCGCTCATCAGAAAAGAATAGACATTGCTTTAAATCAAATAAAGTCAACATTTATAATTGCGGCGAAATGATAAAGTAATATATCCACACTTCATTCATCGAAAATGTAGATGATTGTTTCTATTGTATTGTTATGAACAACAGTATTAGCAATGCCATTACAAAGCAGTTTGGTGTTTGTATCAGGTATTTTTCAAAGCATATAGGGTCTTCCTGTTTTTGAAATTATAACAGATAATGAAGATGTTATGGAAACAATGGAAACATTGTTACAACTTTCTAATAACTGATCAGTCTGGATCTACAAAAAGGCGTGGTGTTTCCACTAACAATGCAGATTTGTAACAACAGTTCCTCAGTCAAAATGCGCACTCTGAACTGGTATATAGCATTATATATTCTGAAACATTACAGATACCGACAACATCTAGTGCCTCAATTGACCCTGCATCAAATTAATAGTTTCGATCAAAGATACTGGGCAGCGAAAATTGAAATAAGTCTAGTGAGGATTGGGATGGAAGGGCTGTAGGAGAAGGGAACAAGGAAACATTCCTTGTTTGGAAGAAGGCACAAAAAGGCCTTAGGGAAATTAATCTACAGGATATATACGCAGAATGCAGGAAGAAAATGTAACTTAGTTTAGGCAATGACCTCACATTTAGATGTTGCAGAGGGATGTATCCAATAGTGCTTAAAATAGATCGGTTTTAGTGTGGATTAAATTGGGGGAATAGAAGGCGATAAAAATAAGAGATGAGAGTAAGCAGAAAATATGTGGTTTCTGTAAAGACCGGCAGCACTGCTCAGATATCGAACAGTAAAGATTGACTGCGTTTGGAGCTAAGTTTGCTAAATCGAATAGGGTAGGTTAACATGTTGGGTTTGTTTGCACAGAAAGAAAACTCATAGGTTAGCATGTTGGGGTTTGTTTGCCCAGGAAGACAACTGACCAAAGCTTGGTTATTTCTATGTAAAGTGCGTGAAATTAGAAGCTCTTTGTTGGAGTATAAGAGCTGTTTGTGTCTGAATGTGTGTACGCGTGTAGGTATATTATATATATATACACTTACACTTACACTTATACATATTTATATATACTTATATATTTATATACATATATATGCATATATAAATGAAAAATACTGTAACAATATTAACAATGTAAATAAATTAACAATAATCAAAAAAGCAGAAAAGGATAAAACACTAAGAAAAAGTCACAGATATGGAAACAGATGAAACTAGCAACAAGAGTGTTTGGAGAAGAAAAAAAAATATATAAGATTTAAACCAGGTGGTATACGCGCTTTATGTAAAATATAACTGCCATTTCTCCATCCCTGAGTAAACTTTCAGAGCTATGAGTAGGTAACGCATCACTAAGTGTTAAATTAAAAGCATCATTAAAATCCTTACAGCGAAACAGGGCATGTTGGGCAACCGGCAAGGGAGATTTGGTTTTAATAGAACGTCTATGATTGTTCATACAATGCTTTGCAAAGCTTACAAGATAACATATATACGAGAGCAACAACAAAGCTCCCCATTATCACAACACCAGAAAAAGTAAAAGTTATTATTTCTGCTGGGAAAGCTATGGTCATCTCATTTCAATATCCCAGGAATTATTATATTTACACACACACACATATGGCAAAACTTCAGACCATGTACTGAAAACTCTATAAGGCCATGTGACGCGCAATAGGTCACATTCCCGTTGAAACAGCTGGAATCCAGCCCCATGTTAATGCAAGGTCGCACATAAAAAATGTTGTTACTGAATATCACAATATCACAGAATAAACACCTTTCCTATAGTCCAGATATAGTCCAGTGTGACGTTTTCGTTTTCCCCAACCTGAAGAGAGGCATTTTCCATCGACAGAAGCAGTGTCGAAGGTTGCGGAGATGATTCTGAAAGACCTATCAAAAATAGGTTTTCAGCATGTTTTTGAAGACCGGCAGAAACCCTGGAACACTTATATTGCATTCTACGGAAACCACCTTGAGAAAAGTAATCAAGTCATGGGTATGAGTAAAGATATATTGCATTCAATTTTCTCTTCTCCACATCCTTATTGAATGGTAAATTTTCAGTGTTATAGATTAGTAACCATGAGAAATTAAAAAGTCGAAAATTTAACTGTGTTCACACAAAGAGATTTGTTGTATTTTCCTACGGAAATGAGATTAAAACCTGAGGATATTATAACAGTAATTAGGACGCATTCTCGTGCCTGCATGGGTCAAGCGGTGCAAAAAATTAATTTTGTAGAATATGGCTTGGCCTCTTGACTTTATTTTAATGACTACATTTCTGAAATGTATGTCGCTCTATTCTTAATAATTACAGGTTACTTAACGCACAGAACTACTTTAATTGATATTGTTCTGCAATGTATCGTCTGTAACTGTCCGCATGATTAAGCAATACTTCCAGCGCCGCCCCATTTCTGACGTAGGCATTCGCGTGCTTCCAAACGCAAGAACCCCTTGGATATTAGGGTTGCTGCCTATTTTTTAATTTTTTAATGGTGTTTATCGCCCGTTTTTACTACTGAGTCACCACAGGTGGTGGGCATAGATGATACATAAGATAAAATAATATATTGAGAAAGGATTTTTAAGGAAGAAAAAATTCCAGGCCTAAGTTTAGGATACCTCCCCGGCATTTGCCATTTATGAGGACTGAGGAAAGGAAAAAATCTGGAATAAACCTCAGTCTGGGAGGACGGTCCTGGCGCTCCCGCTCAAGAGTCCCCGCCTTAACGACCTCGGCCACCAGTGACGGTAATATCTTTTTTGATGCTGGGCGAGGTAAACAGTTCTGAATCATTGTACAGTAATCTTCTTTGGGCTTATGGCATTTGAAACTAGGGAAGATTTTCTTTCTTTAATTTTAAATTGTGTTATTCTGCATATGCCAATTTCAAATTGATCATATTTTCGAGGTGTACTGTCTAAATTCTTGTTAAGTTATTACAATGATACACCTTTTATTTCGCTACAACATATATACTAACGATACACGGCTGTTATTACGTGCACATTAGTGAGAGTTTTATCTATTTATTATGAATTAGGAATTTTATGAATTTTCCAATGATTACCGTTGTTATTCAAGTTTAACGGTACTAAGTGCTAACTGTTGTTGAGTTTTGGAGTTATAGTAAATTCACTCATTTCGAAACTGTTAAATTTTATGTTCACATTAGTTTATGTTCTTTTGTGATATATTTTGGTACATATACAGATATATTTGGTTGTTATATAGATATATTATTTTATTCTGCCTACCAACATAATCTTTATTATCTTTAGATATTTATTGGTGGCAAGAGCATTGGAATTTCTTATAGCGCTTATCCAATTCTGTTTAGTTTGCTTAAATTATATTAAATCTTAATAAGTAAATTAGCTCTTATTGGTATCTGAGACTATTTTATATAAATTACTTGTCCCGTATGCATATGAGAAACCAGTTATGACTTTTGGAGTCTTTGCTTCAGCAAATTTCCTTCATTTTCCTTTCCTAAAGCTCATTGACCTCCATTTGAGTTTATCTTATTTAAATTGTTTGCGTATCTTATTCGGTCTAGTTTAGTTAACCAGTGTCTTTTTTGGGGCATTGGGGCATACGGATAGTTAAAAGCTTATTAAAACGGTAGCATGATACATTAAGGCAGAATCAGCACTATTTGTAGTGTTAGCAAACTTTTAACGTATATAACGTATACTCCATAAAAGTTTACGTGAAGGCGAAAATAAATAAAAAATTTCCGTTTCACACGACGGCTAAATTTCCCTAGTAGAAGAAATGAAGCGTAGTTTGCGTGATTATGCATGTAATTTCACGCCGCGGGCTTCCCTTATTTTCTGTTGAACCAGAACCTTACTTTGTAAGCCATGGGTTATTGTAAGCCGTGTGCTCAATATAGAGGAATTACGAGCAAAACATAACGTGAACTAGGGGAAAATTGTTTAGTTATAGGGAAGAACACAACACGATATAGGCATATAAATGAAAGCAGGAAGTTATCTTGAAATACAAGCATTTTTCGTTTCTAAAGTTATCAATTCTATTTGATTTATATTTAAAGATAATTCGAAACAGATTTAGATGTTTAAATAACATTACAGTAATTAAATTCTTCATCCACAAAAGTTGGTATAAACATCTATAAGTGGAAGTTCCGAAATGAATTACCGAAAGTGCCATTTGATTTTTTCTTCAAACTAAAAACTTAGCAAACAATTTCGGATGTGGTAATGTACTGACGTCTTAGGCGTATTCTAAAATAGGAAGCTGGTAAAATTAGATCTGCAGAACTGCCTTTCCCTCCTATGTTCTCGTTCTTTTGCTTTCAAACTCCAAAAACTAATACATGTAACTTAGAATTGTCTCTTTATTACTTTGTAATGCTATCCTGAGTTTTGAATTTTTCCTACCACGTACTTCGTCTTCGACTTCAATAAAATGTCTCCCTGTACATCAGGACTATTATATTGAAAACTAGTTACGTGAACTTGTACCATTGGTTTCCTAGAATGAAATATAAGAAATTAGCTTGAGAAAGAAGAGCTCATTGAATTATATAATGCTTGTAAGTGAGTGTAGGTGAAATAAAAAGGTATGAATTCTACTCCTCATCACGTTCTATACTTTTGTAAAGGTTTAAATAGTGGCATAGTGAAAGGTCCTCTCCAAACGAAGAGATTGATGCTCTCATAAGCTCTCGTCTTTAAATGAGGACATGTCAGAATACCAAGAATTCATCCTTCCACTTCGCTGTTCGTGCGCCTATCTGTCGATGAGCCGGCTCTAACCCCCCCCCCCCATTTTTTTTCTTTTACGTGAGAAGGGGTTTCATTCCTAAAGAAGAGTAAAAATTGTCGCATGAAATTCTTCTTCGTCTTATTCTTTTCGTCTCTTCTTTTCCCCTTTCCCTCCACCTTCTTCCAACTGGAAGTTGATGGGTTTGCTTTTCAATTTCGGTGCTCCCTAGCCCTGTAAATATGCAGCTCCACTGAGAGCGGCAGCCTATAAATTACCGACTGAACGATGATTGGACTGAGTCGCAGTACCGATCGATCTGTCTTTGGTACTCTCGCTGTGCATACTAAGTAAGTGTGTTCCGGTTAAAGAAATTCCCTTTTGTTTCTTGTAGTTAAGCGAAACGTTCAAAGTTTGAGTCTCAATTCGTTTTTTTATCAAACTAAACGGTTACAAACTGGAATAGCAAACACTGCTGAGGTCCGTTTAAATTGCTTCCCAAGAAAGTCTGTTCCCACCACAGTAAGCGAAGTTTGGACAAAGAAAATTTCAGAATATTTTCTACCAGTGTATGGTATAGATCCATTTAAAAGACACTTCATAGTTAAAACGTTATAAATATTGCTGTAATTGAGATGGGAAGAAAAATATCACCATGTTGGGAAAACAATGAATTTTTG
The DNA here is from genome assembly GCA_030762175.1 of Metallyticus violacea. Taxonomy (NCBI): domain Eukaryota; kingdom Metazoa; phylum Arthropoda; class Insecta; order Mantodea; family Metallyticidae; genus Metallyticus; species Metallyticus violacea. The sequence goes on from CM060833.1 coordinate 116,889,158, forward strand.
TTTGATATTCATTTCTTTATTCAACATGCATAATTTTTCTGTTGCAAAACACAAACTTTCCTGCTTGCCATTTTCTTTGACTGCAAACTATTTTAATAAATAATCAACTTACTTTCTAGACACATCTTCCGATACATCTGGATCAAAAAATAATTTACATATCACCATCAGTCTGAGCCCTCGCTATTGAAGCTCAGAATATTTTCCGTTAACAAACCAGATTTGATTTTGCTTTTTTGATCTAATAGAGATGCAATTTAACAATGACTGGTCTTCCAGATATCTTTTTATCAGCAACAGAATCAATTTCTTCAAAATTCCTTATTAAATTTCTATAATTAGGAATAAAACATTGACCTTATTTTAAATTATGTGTTGAAAATATAAACTTGTGAAAGACTTCTGTTGCTTTCATAATATTATTTTACTAACTTTATTGTAACATTAAACGCTTGGTACTTAAATTTACTGTAGAGGTATTAAAAATCCCTACCCTATTTTTTGTCCAACACAGTGATTTTTTTGTTATTTTTTTCCCTATCCTAATTATTACAATATGTATAACCTCTTAAAAGTTTAAAGCGGATTTTAGAATACCCACCACATATACAGTCAATTGTAATGATTGATGTTTGATTGTAGTGAACTAGGAAAACCTAATCGATGATACATAAAGTGGGTGGATTATATATATTTTGGTAGGCAAGTATTCTTGTTGGTGTTTATGTAAAATGAGGTTCTTACGACTTCTATAGAATAATAATATAAGCAATAATAGGCAACCCCAAAACTATAATGTTGGGTCAGGTTTTTAAAATGACTTAGATATTAACAGGATTTAAATATAAATATAAATATATTCCTATAAAGCTCTAAGGTGCGTTTCAATGGAGTTTGTTAAATAGAACATTTTATTTTTCCATTGAAACATATATTATGCATTTATTAAATCAGTTCAGAACTGAGGATTTCCGACCACCATGTATTTTCCCTTTTGCTTTTAAATAAAATCGTGATTCACCACAGCACATTAGCAATTTACATGAAAATAGCCTGATATACTAGCACCATTGCTATCTTTCTCCTCTGTGTCCGCTTTCGTTCTTATGCGAGATTTTCTACTCTCTAAGCCTGTCTTGTGGATGGTTGATCTCTTGCCTTAATCGACATAATTATTTCTAGGAGAATATACTAATTATTTTCGAAAATTATTTGTACGATATTGAGGCTTGCCACTTTGCTAATAAAGAATCCGTTGTTTTCCAGTTGTCTTAATAAAACAGACATTATTGGTTTACGGTGAAATCGCATATAGTGAAATTTAGCAAACTTTCCTAAACAAAAGGAAAATACCGACGAGAGAACCACTGGAATTTATAGCGCTCTCCCAAAGTTGTTATCATTACTGATACTATCTCTACTATTTCTCCCAGCATTACTGCAATTTAAAGTGTACACCAGCTTCTCCTAGTAAATCATAACTTAGTATATTATAAATACTTTGTAACAAAATTAAAGTAGATATGTCATTTATTATTTTTTAATTCTATTGGAAGAAAGATTACGTCAACCTTTAAAAAGGAGAGAGACATTAAAAAAGGTTAAAACCATTTTTTTTAAAAAATTTCATAGATTTGTAGAAAAACGTTTTGGAAAAAAGAGACATTGGGCTCTTTCTTCTTGTAGCTTCTAAAATGAAGTTATTGTGCAGGTGAGTGTTAAGGATGGGAGGTTTACTGTGGAGGGGAATTATCAGTTCTGTTGCACTGAATGTCGGGAAGCGGCCTCGATTACGTTGCACCATTTGCATTACGAAGTGATAATTAATATTTGTTACTGTTATTTATTTCCGAAGAGTGTTCCTCCTTGTGTTTAAACGTTTAGTCAAAACATCTAGAAACGAAACATGCATTATATCAAGCCAGTTTGAAATGTGTAAAGATTGCGTTTCTTCGAAATTCCCCAACCCCGCATCGATCTTGTCATAATCATTCCATATTTGAATTGAACAGTTTGCAAAACGTTTTGTTTGTTTAATACTTTTTAAGTTCTAAACTGATTTTTTTAATCTATTTTAATCTCTATATAAAGACACACACACACACACACACACACACACACACACACATATATATATATATATAGAGAGAGAGAGAGAGAGAGAGGAAGATCATTTCCTTAGCTCATAAATCTACATCCCCCACTTGGTATATTATTCCAGTATAGGCATTTATAAATGTTCTAATTATTCATAGATATTATTTTTCCCTAAAATTTAATTATCTAATGTAACGTAACAATGGGTCGCCTTCCATCCTAACCTTCAATTTTCAAGTCGTATACCAAAAATCTATATTTCTAATAGAAGAATTTTACACTTAAAACATGATTACCTATAAAATGTTGAAAAATAATAGTCATAACTGCTAGTAAGTGGAACGATAGACAACGCCAATGTATAGTTTTACTTCCGGTGCACCGTATACGTGCTAACTTTGCTGAGCTGTTCTAATCGCTGGATGACAGTAAACGCACCTTAAGAAAATGACATCCAAAGCAATTGAACCCTAAGGCTCCGAGGATTCAACGCATTTTTTCCGCTAGTTCTCCAAAAATTTTCCTCTACATCTGAAAGTAACTGGAAACCATAATCTCGTTATGTTTTTAGCGTTTGTAAAATCCATAACTGGCTCGGGGAAATGCAAGCAGTATTTTGGTATATCTTCCTGTGGCTCTTATTTCAGCCCCGGTAGCTGGGAAATTAGATCATACTCTTTCGCATCGAACTTCAAACGTCCCTTCGGCAATTCCCCGCTTTGCAGCGCTGCTTTATGTTCTCTTTTTCGTAGTGAGGCTGAACGAGTTTCAGGTTGGGTGGATATGAAAGTTGTGTGTCTACCGCACGTTAATATATTGCAGCTTTATGGTTCATTTTACTATCTATAAACCAACAAGGGGAACCACCCAGCATTTTAATGCTACAAATGCCTGTATCTTCGATGGTGGTTGTCTATTTGTTTGTAATTAGCTCCTGTGCAGAATATCCACACCTTCAGTAACAAAAATTGATTATTATTTTTAGACCATTTCACTTATGTGACGTCATCAGAAAATCAACCAATGAAATGAAAACAATTTTTGAATTTTGATCAATCACAGCCCAATATCGCAGTAAATGTTTATGAAATGCCTTTTTCTTTTGGTCAGTGTAGCCAAATGCATACCCTACTATAATTCCTGAGCACGCATCACTACTTACTTTTGCTAGCAGGTAGTAGCTGGGTATTGATAACAACAAACCTATGGACTACCGACAATAACGCAATATGGAGGGGGTCCTTCAAAACGTTTTGGCGATATGTCAGATGTTCAAATTAAGAATTCCAAACCACAGAATACAAAGAAAAATAGGGACACTGTATGGAATAGGTTTAACTTATTTTTTAATGAAAGAGGACTGGTTGTTCTATTCTATTCACGAAATAGTGCTAAATCCGTATTTAGTCCTTCTCTATTGCCATTATTGACAATAAACATTTGTCTGTTGCAAGATGAACTGGTTGTTAATTTGTTTTATTTGTGTACGCTCTAATATCAGCGTCCCATTCAATTCAGGGCGTGAAACGGCCGATAAATTTTGCTCAGAGGCCTCTTCTTTTAGGCTTGAGATTCTTTTTGTGGCATAAATCTACGACACGGGATCCATGGTTTTACTTCCATTCCTAAGGAAGATGTTGAAGAATGATGTAAGAATCAAGTTGAAAGAAATTTATTTGAAATGTTTTAGCTTTGGTAGATTTAATATTAAAATTCTTGCAGAGAAACTTTTTATAAAAAAATCCGCCTAATAAAGTCAGCAAAAGTGTTTATGGTATTTGTGGATATTTTTATATTAGTGCTCGTCAAAATAAGAGAAAAGGTGCCTCAAATATTTAGAGATGTTAAATATAATAGAAAGGGTAAACTCATAAATGAAATCCAGGAGCAGGATCTCAGAAAATTAGCAGTTAAAGCATCATTATTCCTTCCTTAACCTCCGAAGAGACAGTGGTTTCGTAATATTCCTACGTATTCTTAACAGCAACAGATATTTTGATTAGCAATAGAGTGCTGTACTTGTCAAACAAAAGACGGTGCAAGTGTAGTCGTCAATTTGTGTGGAGGTTGGAGGATCGACACTAGACCGGACATACACACAGACAGAATAGCTTTTCTGACGTTCATTACGTGAAGTGCCCTTCAAGACGGTCAGCGCTAATGAAAACTAATGACTCGTTGGAGGGAACGAGAGCTGTTGTTGCTGCAACTTGAGGCCAAGTGACTTAGAGAGATTTTTTTTCTATGCATGGTGTTTAACGACCCATGTCGAGTAGCGGGGTCTCCGAGCCATTCGGGCTTCCGGTGCTGGCTGCGGGTGGAAATCGCTGACGACGATAGGATGCGGTTGGTGGCCTTCTCTGGAGTGCTGCACCCCCCCCCCCCCCCAAAGTTCCCACTAGGGACGACAAAGGACGAGGGAAAACCGCAGGAAAGTTTGCCGCTATTGCCCGATAACCGTTCCTGTTGTGTTGAATGAGCCGTTTATTAATTACTTCACGCGGTGTTCAGGCTTTAAGATTTATGACGCGTTGCACGATTAAGGAAATTCTTCGAGAGAAAATTTAGAGAAGAGTAGCTTGGTAGAGGATGGAGAAACGTATTGAAGTTTATTAGCCATATTCACATCAACATAAAAAGTTGTTTAGTAGAAATTAAAAGTAACACGTACCATGACGGAACAAAGTGAAGTCTGTATTTTGACTTTCATGATTGCCAACCGTGCTAAGGATACTACTAATATTACTGATAGTTTGTTAACATAAGGCTAAAACAGTTGGGATACAAATTTTACGAACACGAGTAATCGAAAATGAGATTATAACATTACGTTTTAAAGCAGAAAGGTCAATTAAAATATAAGATTCGTAAAATGTAAATCTGAATTCTATGCATTTTGGCTCGTCAGTATTTAAAATATTTTATTTTATACTGGGTGGAAGGAGTAGATATCATCAACTAAGGAGATGGTTCTATATAAAGAGATAAATAAATTTTCCATGGCCTTATAATATAAATACGGAATGGTTAAGAAAAGGCACACTGAAAAACACGATAAAACACAGATGTTCAACGTTTTGTATTCTCTTAACTTTATTAAGTGCTTTGTTTTTCCACAATTTAGCATGTTTGAGTAAATCGTAAATTTGTTTTCCATGTTGCTACAGTATCGGACATTGCATTTTGGAGAGTATAAAGACACGTGCTACCTGACCTTGTACACACTTAAAACTCATTCGGTATGCTGTGGAGACTCAGCACTTGCTGGAGTTCGACATAAAATGCCTGATCATTCAATTACAACTTTTACCTTTACGCATACCTATGCAATTGTGGCCCTTAAAGTTTGTTTTATTTTTATTGTATTTCTTTAATGAAAAATATATTTATTTTTTTATTTCGTTTCACTACACGTTTACGTAACAACATTAACGTTTTATTTCCTCTCACTGATAGCTCAGCTATAAAGAATTGTACCTATTTATTTTTAACTTAAGTACGCATAAATAAATGATCAAGTGCAAAACATTTACTTTCTTTCATTATTCCATCTAAATTAAACGATATGTGTGTTTGGTTTTTAGCTACTTTAATGAAATGTTGAAACTTTCGAAAGACACGAACGGGCTGTGTTGTTAGAAATACTATATCAACATTAATACCATTTCGTAATGCAATTGGTGCAAAATAATGGAGGTAGTTTTACGATTGTTGTGAAAAGAATTTCTTTTAGAATATTTAAAACAGGAGATTCAGAGTATACGTTTTAGATCCAACACTATAAAATTGACATGTGGAACATCTACTTACATGCAATCAAACCTCTAAAACAAAAATAAAGATTATAGTAAATACGCAAGATCATTCCCTTAGAAACATACGCAAATTCGCGTTCTTCAGAGTTCAACTGCAATGGCGAAGGTTTTGCCCGATGATGGCCTGCAGTACCTGATAAAAAACAGAATGTAGGGCTACAGTTTTGTTTGTGTTTTTTTTACGGAATAATTAAGATAATTTCTTTAATTTTATATACCGAAGCTATTTTGTCCTACTTGAAGTTTAAGAGCCTCTTACGTAACAATTTATTTGGTCTTGAGTTTGAATAAAATCATCTCTTAAATCGTTTTTCTCAAACTTGCTTTTTCTTACGCATATGGTAAATCAAACTGCTCTTTGCGGTGCTAAATTTTCAATTAATTTGAAATTTTCACCAAAGGCTCTTGAGACTTGAATAAATAAACTTCATCACAAAATAATGTTTGTAATAGATAAAGAAAAATACATGAACATGTAATATTTAATAATTGATTTAAAATTATAACAAAATGCAACAAAGTAAAAGAAAAATTTTCCTAAAATAATACTACATTCAAATAGAAACTACTTTAGAGGTGTTTTGTCCCTATTATGTGTTTAGAACACAAAATTTCAGCTTTTTCTTCCAAAATTGATAAATCCGCAGCTCAAGGAGCATTTTATTAGAGGGCGCATAAAATTACAAAATACTTTTTTCTCAGGAAACATTTGATGGATTTATGTGAAACTGTGAACTTATTCTTAATTCATGACATTAAAGTATAGTAAAAATGCAGAGCTTTGGTTTTCTCAGATCGGTTTATTAAAATTGTTGATTATTTAATTTAACTTACTGTCTGCTCTTATCACTAGATTAACACCAGTAACTTAACACCAATAACCTCTAACTATTTTTTCTTTCACTGTTCGCGAACACCATGCCGACTCTCATAAAATTAACTGCAATTTGAGCACTAGGAGTACGGTTAGTGTATTCAAAACATGTAGTGGAACGACAGGGAGAGATACAAAGTGTATTCATGCTCTTTAGGTAAAGATTATGGTGTGGAAGATAAGAAAAGAGCTTTTTTTTATGTATAAATGGGTGTTTTAATATTTTTCCAAATCGTTTATCAGATGGAATTATCTTTTCTATTCTAATGATTTATCACTTTAAAACAAATTACTTTAATAATAAAATAAAAATATTTTTCTTACAGGTGTAAAAGGATATTGCATAATTTCATATAGATTTTTAAACAGTTCTAAATGTACAAAACAATTTGAATATCTTAATATAGACAGAGTATTTGCCTTCATGTTCCCCAAAAAGTTGACGATTTAAAGTGTTTAGATTTACACTGAGTCTTGATGAAAATCCGTTTTTAAATGTTCATGTGCATAATTTACAAAATGAATTATCTTATTTTATAGCGAAATACAAAGAAATTCTTCAACAAGTATAGCAACCACCGTGTGTGTGCTACAGTTTTGTTTACAATGTAAGGTGCACTGTTTAGGGAACTGACTAGTCTACGGCAGTGCAGACTGTTATGTCAGTTGTACCGCTGCCTGAAATCGAACCATGGCACAGCAAAGTTGCAGTCAACTTGTTCTGAGTGAAATGAACAGACAATGGGATTTAAACTTTACGACAATACGATGTGTGCGAGCGCGGGAAAGAGAGAGACAAGAGTGGCATGCCTCTATTATTGACCGCTTGTACATTGTAGCTTCCCTAATGATAATGGCTATATAAATTACTTACCTTTTAAGTAATTTAAAACTGTTTTCGGAGTTTTCACTCTAGCTCCGTTTTCAACATTCAAAAGCAGCTTCTTTTTAATCTTGTAAGTTTAGTGTTTAATAATATATGCAGCATTATTTTTGGCCCTTGACGAACTGGAAGCAGCAATCGCCAAGAGTCTCAAAGAAATCATATGCGGATAATCTTTATATTGTATAATTGCTAATTCTAATAAGAATAATTAGCGATATATGTGATGAGGTGAAAATAATAACAATAATGTCATTTGTCACACGCTCGATTTACATTACTGATCTACAATGCAAGCAAGTAATTAAATGAAATATGTTTTATTCACAAGTAAAAACATGAAACCTTCCATCAAAACAAAATGATTTGAATTGTATAAGGTCACCGATACATAAATTGCAATTATTTCGCCATGCGCATTGAAAAATTAATAATAATGGAGGGGTGTCAAACCTATAAAAGCTTCAGGATAATAGTGCTTGATTTATCTTTACCAATCAATCATAGCATTAAAATATGCTTCTTATGAAGCTATAAATCATGAACAATTAGCCCCATTCTGGCACGGTCACCTAGCAACTGTATTCCATGAAGCCATCACCGCCTTCATAACACAATTTCAAACAACTTACGTGTAAGAAATAAGCTAAAATCGTTGCACAACAATAACAATATAACTCATTAAAAATCATAATTTATCTTCCATTATCTTGGAAACATTGGAAATGTAATTAATTAATTGATCTCATTACAATTTATATCCTTTCAAAACATTAATCTTGAATCATTATTAACTTCTATTATACTAACAGAAACCTTACTTAACCATTCTACTTTTATTTTACATCCGTGACAGTTACTTTGCTTAGTAAATATTAAAAGTACAGTCAGTTAACATCAGGAAATATCATTCCTGAGTCACTACTAATATCTACTGTATTAATCTACAATTTAAATAATCTACCATATTAACAATTAATAAATGTTATATATTTAGCAGCTATGAAAAACATGCCAACAACCTTTTTCATTAGTTGAATAACATGTGTATCTTTTCTCCATGTAAGGGACTTATCATATTCCTTTTCATATATCACCTGTGGTGCCTCTGTAGCAAAAACGGGTGTTAAACATCATTCATTCATTCATTCCTTTTCGTATATACTTTTCTATTTTGAATTAACAAACGCTCAGATAACTTAGCTTCCTTTACACATTCTTCTGGAATGATATCCGTATTTTCTTTACCAAGTATTGCGGAATCAGTATCCATTTCCATTTGAATTCTTTAAAACAAAAACGAAATAACACCGTCATAGATAAGAGCACGAAGAAACCATTCAATAAAATATGTCATATCTCTTTCGTCACAATTCATATTTTGCAAAATTTTAATACTTTTTCAAAATATTTCAATGCTAAAATTGCATAAAACGTATGCAGAACGTATATATTCTCATCCTGAACACTTGCGAAAATTAGCGCGTTCAAACATTTACTCGTGTCACAATTACAAAGATTATACTCTAGTTATATAAATATCTATTGCGTTCTTTTTCAATATAGCAGTTCTTCATGAGAGGATTTTGGTCTATTCATAAACTAAATATTTAATACGTTCGGAGGATTTGAGCAAAGCATTCTCGTATGATCTCTGCAAATGAAGCCTTAATGCTTTTTATTATTCTTATATTTATTGTCGCTTTGACTACATTGGTCTTCTGCCTACGTCTATAGATTGGACGTGATTACTGCGGGTGTTAAGTCTGTGGTCATGAACGAAATGAAATGAATTTATGACACAAATGAGCACGTAGTTCTTGACGCTTTACAACTATGTGACATTCACCTTCTCAGAGTAAGAAAAAACTAAATAAATAAATAAATAAACATTCAGAGAGCTTAACCTAACCGGGATTCGAACCCACGACCTCCTGGTTAATAGTTGCTAATGTTACCACTAGACCACGGAAGTATCATGGGGACAGTTGTTTCAATCTTGGTTACTCAAAAATCTAACCGGAACAAACTGTGGGAGGCATATATTTAGTATTTACAAATAATTATTTCTGTACATCCCGCTATGATCTTCTGAAACTATTTTACTTCAATCTTACCCATATGTCTCAATAATATGAATTTGGTTGCGAGAAAAGCAGGCTAGAATATCGATAAGTTAACAAACGAATCTAAGTTAAAAAGCTGTTCATCAAGATGCCTATTGATATTCAAAACATTTCACTAAAACTGCAAATCTTCTCAACCAGTGCTGTGGGGCTAGTGGACTTTGGTAAAAAGTTGTTTATAGCCGTCATTTTTATGGGATGAAATAGGCTGCAACTACTACTGGGGTTGGAGTACCGAGATTTTAATAAATATATGTGTGATATTTTTATTGTGTTAGGTTCGCTACAATATATGGGGGAAGTTAAAAAATTCTTCACTGTATTCTTGTGAATTTCAAATATTACAAAATATTTAAAATCGGTTTGTGAATTCGAACTTCTCCATCTAAATTTTTCTAAATTTAAACGGAACATTTTTGTTCTTGTTTATTGTTATAATTTGCCAGAGAAGAGGGAGAGATTTGTGTATTTCAAAAGATCAATCACCGGTTTAGTTTGAATTTCGAAAGATAATCTTTGAATACTTAGAGCAGAACGAATTGTTTTTATTGCGGTCTCCGATAACTGCAAACCACTTGAATACAGTGGACCATTTGTGCACAGGTTTATTAAAAATTTGTGTTTTATGGATGTTGTATCAGACTATATGAATTCTACGAAACTATTAAAGAAAAAGAGTTGAATTAATTGCCTAAGTACGAATATAAAATATTTATTTAAATAATTTTAACTTAGTTTAGATTATATGCTTTAGCGGTAATACAAAGTGGTTTTTATTTTAGTTCACACTTATTTTAAGCACTAACCTGAGTAGAATAATTGGTAAATACACTTACAGGTTCATCATTTTTGTTTGTAGTGGAACGTAAATGTAAACATGGCCCAGAACAACAATGACAGACGGTTCTCTCAGCGGTTTATGATATCAGTTCATCGAGAAAAAAATTAAACAAGAGGAGTATTCCAATATTGGGAGAAAATGATGGTAAATTTTGGTAAAGACTGATATGGGGCGAACTATGAGCGAATATGTGGGATTCGATTTCCGCAATGGCCGTCCTCCATGATTGAGGTTTCTTCCAGATTTTCTTCAGTCATAAATGGTAAATACGGGGCCAGAAACAAATACTTCCTCCCTTAAAATTCCATTCCCAATTCACCATTTTATCAGGTGTCATCAATGTTTACCATCTGTGGTGTCTGTAGTTAAAACGGCCTATTCCCTAAATAGAAATCATCCTAGTACTCATACATTGAAATTCAGATTAAATTCAAAGCACCTTCAAAAAGGTATTAGGAATAGAAGCAACATGGTGAATAGCTCGCAAGCATCGCTATATAGATATATGTAGGTAATGCTTTTCCAGTGCGTTGCTCTTTGGGAAAACTCCATATACTTATGCAGTTCGATAACTAGAGCTGCACGTTCAACGCCATTAGTTAAAGCTAGTTTGAATTGGTTGTGTTGTCAAAGTTAATGCATTTACGCTTACCTATGATTTATTATCCACAGCAAGAGAAACATCGTTTATTAATTAATACTACTGAAGCGTGTATATCCAGGCAGAAAATCAATATTAACACTGATTTATTAATTAATGAATATAATAAATGGGAATGTGCATTTTGAGGAAAAGTATATATTAAAATACGATTTTAAGTAATTCAACTTTTGTGTGTATGTTTTTTTTTAAATAATGGAAATTAGTTAATTTGAATTCTGGATAATAAAGAGAATATATTCCCGGCACTATCACCTCTTTACGAGCTGTACTTAATAGCACGATAACGAGCTATTATGTTATGTTTTTTTTTTTCTGGATTGTTTGCCTAGTTCCAAAGGATTACTTTTGAGTAGCATTGAGCGGTCCTGAATAAATAATTTTCCGCTATCATTCTTTCTTCATTGTCACCATTTCTAGAGAGTACAAGTAATTTAGAGATAAATAAAAAATATATTATTTTCTCACAAAGGCAACTGTTGAAAACGCCTTCCTAATAAAAATATAATTATTGTAAAATAACAGTATCGAAGTGGGCATTAGTACCCCCATTCTCTGGCGCTTTATCAAGACAACTCAAAGCTTTCCCACTGTAACAAGTCAAAAATGTGTTTTATGATCAAAATGGCCTGTGCACTAACTTTATTGTTAATGTATTACACTGTTATTCGTTTTACGTTCCATTCAGAATACCTCGGTTATTCTTGTTGTCATAGTCTGACAAGATGAATGTATTCCCGCTCTGGACCTGTCTTTGAATTCTGCAATATGTTTAGGTTTCAGAGATATGTGTGGAGTTTAAAGGAAGGTCAGAAATCTCTGAAGGGATTTACACATTTCACCTATTTCACATACAGAGTGCATTAATTTATGTGTAATGTGACTGCCTCAAAATAATGTTCATAAGAATATACAGAATGTTAATGAACTATTACACAATAATTGTATAGATTGTGGGGGGAGATAAAAACATTTGTGGTGTACATATTCACTTATCAAACATATAGCATTCAGTTGCTAAAGGACACCACTCCACTGACAAATGAAGCTTCTATTGGGAATAAAATCACAGAAAAACGGACGGAAATTAACAGTAAGTCTCTTTGGTGCAGTCGATCAGGAAGTGTCGTGAAGTAAACGCGGATCATTGTGCTTGAGTTATTTCATAGCTTACTTTTGTATATGTGCGAGCATACTTAATAATATAACAAAATAAATAACGAATAACCTACAGCGTAAGATTTGAATCTACGATTTTCAAAACCTCGGTTTTTCGCCATATCCATTACGGCACACAAAGTGGTTAACTGCCTCTGGACAACACAAAGTATCAGTTTAGTGCCTACTTTCATTTGATAAGCCCGAGATTTTAGAGATATTTATAGCACAGATCTAGAAAACGTTGAAGATAAGCTATTGAAAATGGAGGTTTCCTCGTTGGTGAAGCAGATTTGAAGGAATTTTAATCCAAAGTTTACCCCATTCCACTTTATTATCACATTACTTTATTATTCAACGTGGACCATAGATTTCTTGTCTCAAATTTCTTGACTAAGACTCTTCTGATATCTCTGATATTATTGCGGTGTAGTTCATTAACACCCGTTATGTCATGTTCGGTACTTCCTGCGTTAATGTCCCATTTGACTGCATTCATTATATGACAGTCTGTGCATCATGACTGTGTACCGAGTGCGGTAGATACAAACTCAAAATATCAACGGTTTCGGATGTGGCGCTTCTTCCGCAACAAGTGGAACGAAATCAGCGGCACAGTTCGAATATTTGAACCTATCAGTGATGTGGTGTGCGGATATTTAGCATTAAATATTTCGAGTGCCTCTTGCAAATTTTTACACAATAATTATTGAATTATTAAATGTTGTTGTGAACTGTTTTTGTTATTTTTAGGATACTGTCTACATCCCGTTACTTCCCACACAAATAAATTGTTTACCAATGGAAAGTAAGAACGTAATTTTTCTCATATAGCAGTGAGCAATACAGATGTCAAAGCAGAAATCTTCCATAACACAGATGATGCGGTTGACAAAATGTCCTCCAAATATAGCACTAAGGTTATGTATAGAAGATAGACAATATCTGTCCTTTACACTCTTTTTATATGCTCTCAATCGATATATGTGTTGTCCACAATACGGAAAGACAATATGAAAAGAAGTTTGTTTTTCAGAAGAGGAATGGACTGACAAGAAGAGAAAAAAGAACAAGAAAAAGATATAATTATTTATAATCGAAAGATGTAAGATGTGTCAAAGAAATATGAACAAAGATTAATGCCGAAAATATGCGCAAAAATTTTGCAGAAATTATCTAAAAACACCAGATAACAGAACATAAGAACTAAATTAATGTTTGTCGGAAAATATCAGAAAATTACAATGCTGAACTAAAAAGTAAATTTTACGTATAAAATTAACAATCTTAAAGTACCATATTATCAAATAAAATATTTGCATAATATTTCTGGAAAATAACGTCAACTACAGTAAGGATGTATAAGTAGAGCTTTATTGCATTTATTATAGCGGGCCAGAAGGACTACCTTCCACTCTTCTAGGTACATTAATATAATATAAACAACATTTTTCACCACCTGGAAGAAAATGGCTGACTGGAAAAAATAATATACTTTTTCTTACAGATTAGTAGGAGCACATTTCCAGTTTTTTTTCCTTCTTAATAGTATATATTATATAAAATATCTTCAGGATGAACGATGCTAGAATTAAAATCTTGTGATGTTCAAGGCTGAAACAAATAAAATCTTTCCAATATTATTTCGGACACAAATTAAGTTATAACATGTTGGGACGCCACAGTTCCTCAATCTTAGTGTAGCCAAGTCAGTCAAGTGTATTTGGATGCGGGCTGAAAATTGTCTTTCATTGCCCCAGTGAATAAAATACTTAATACATTGAGAACAAGATCTATTTTAATTCATGAACATTTCCTGATTTGCGATTTCATCGTCATATTTCGTTATGAATTGAAGCGGTATTGTGTAGTTGTTTAAGGTGTTGCCCGCGCTTCTCGACAACAGAATCTCGTAGTGTCTTTCGCTGTGTTTTGTTGAGCCCCGTTCAACAGGACTGGGAGAGGATGCTGTTCATTAAATGATTACAAGGCGTAACATTTACACTACACACTTTGTTGATCATAACTTGTTTATATTCGTAGGCGTTTCTGAAAAACTCCGATTTCGGTGCAGTGACCTTGAACTACACTTGATTTCCGTTAAATCGCCTTGCGGCAGAGATGTAATTAGAATCTAATTAGATCTTAGGATATAAGCGCCTGTCCTCACGTTCAGGTCACCCACCCTCTAATTACGATACCTAAAACTTTTCGCAACTCACACGGCACAACCCATTACTGACTGCTACGAAGTATTGCTATATCTAAAATAACGAGCCATCAGCAACTTATTTTTAATATCAATCATGTGACTTGTAGGGTGAAGTACCCGTAGAGTGTATCGAAGCTGAATATACGTGTACAGTAAATAGATTCATGGAAAAAAGTGTTCTGTATATACGTTCATGAAAAATCACTGCCGCTTGGTTTTCTGACACCAACGGGGTTCCGCGACTCTTCAAAAATTCAAAATATACAGAAAGGATTGGTTCACTTAAAATTAAATTACGTCATAAAGTGCGAAAAATCAGCGTCCTGATGCGACCAAAGCTCAAATCATGGTTACCTTCCGCTCGCAGCATAGTCATTAAAAATACACAAAGCTTGCCTTTCATTTTCATCTTATATTACGAGTACATTTTATTATTACATAATCTTAAACATTTTCTTGTTAGCATTGAGTTACGCAACTGAATTACTACATGAGACCTGATTATCATAGAATTGTGTATTAAATGTATGTAATATTAACACTATCAATTAAACAATATAATATATAATTAAATATTTACAATGTATATGTATTTATAAGTTACTAAAAATAACTCCACAAAGAAAAATTTCTTGCAGTTATCTGACACTAACTTATTCCAACCATCGTTATCGTGGAAAATGCAAAATAATTTATATTGTTTATAATTGTATAATTAACATTTCAGCAAATAGTGTGTATTAGCAAATGTTCCAGATGACTATATTACTAATACACTCCAATATTGCGCATGTACATGTACACTTTTATTACAACTGTTTTAACGTATAAAACAATAGCTGGGTGACCGGGTTATTCAATCACGACAAACGCGTCAAATAATCTGCATGCCTTACCCTTAAAGACTGAAGTAAGATACATACACTTGATTTAAAAAGAAAACTGACGTCCGCACACTTATAGTGCAGTAATAGTGATATTAAAACCGTTCCGGAAATCTGAACGCTTTGTTTCATTAGCACCACCAATATCCAGCACTTCTACGACTTCCTTCTAATTTCTTGCACACTATTGTATAATCTTTCTGAAAACAGGTTTAATCAATCAGTTGTTACTTCAGATTGTATGCAGACAATCTTGTTTTAATTTGCACCACACTATCACATCTGGACACCTTAATATATTTGTGTGACTCTACGATTGGAAAACCTATGGCAATATCTCTGTCCAGAGTTTGCGGACATTGCCTGGCATGTAAAACATGTTTGTTCAAACAAACAAAATCGCAACAAAATTCAGTTATAGGCATTTTAAATATATTTGGTTTCGAGGTAATATTTGTTTCTATGTCAAACTCGTCAGTTATTCATTGAGGGGCTCTCATTTTTTTTTTTTTTTTTTTTTTTTTTTTTAAATAACGGCACCGCGACCCGAAGATTCAGACGAAACCTTTAAGGAGAAGATAGATAAAGTTATAAATATAATTGTAAAACCAAAAAATCTTTGAATGTAACATATGGGAATTATATATTATAGCTTAGTCAAATTAAATCAGTTGATTTTGTTACCCAAGTTTCCCAGGATTCACCTAAATAACTGAAAATTCTGTTATCTTATCCAAACGGGAATCCAAGCCGGCCCGCCCCGTAGGAAGCGCAAACGCTACTACTAAACTACGGCGGTGGTCACGGGATCCATTTAGACACCCTTTGCTTATCTTCTGCTACGCAAATTCAGTTTGTACCGATGTATAGCAACTTTGAAGTGTCACTTCATAGACTAATACTGGTCACTGCAGCGTTGTACTTGAAAAGGAACATCACCAGTGAATTCAGAGGTAAGTAAACGAACTATTAAATGAGTTTTGGAGAGGTTTTATTTTTTCGAATGCAGGATTTTCTTTGTGAGATCTGAGCCGCAGGTCCTTTGTAGTTAAATTACTTGTTTGCTTTATTATAAAACTTATCAAATGCATACGTTATACCTTATAGCCATGTAACTTAATTCAGGCATGTTCAGGAGCTTTTTCTCTATTATACTTTCTTCTTTCTTCTATTCTGAGTGTAATCCTTAAAGGCTAGCATTATTAAGATAGAAACTGTTCAATATAGAATGATAATAATTTTATAGGCATAATTGTTAGCACTAAAAACTACCTTTACAATATTTTTGATAGCTTAATACGCTTTAATTTCATTGTTGCCCTTTCCAGTTCCCACCTGTAATAGATGAGCCAGTTGTTCGTCTCAACAGCTGAATCCTATGCAGAGTTTGTTCTTCCCTATAGCATAACTCGAAGTTGATTTAAAATGTCTAAAGATGGAAGGCAAATAATTTCAAAGGAAGGTGAATTCTGAGGTCCAATTTGTGTTCTAACGAAAGAAAATATTAACACGCTGCTGTCATTGTGAAATATGATCGTGAAATAATATTAAGAACACTTTCATAAATTATGAGAAATTCACTGAGTGCCACCCACACATTATAACTGAAAAGTTGTACTTGAGACGTGTTTGTGCACATGTTTAATTATCTTTATTATTTAGAATGTGTGTAAAATAAAATTGAGTTAAAATTGTTTTATTCATATATTTGACTTGGCAAATATTTTTGCCATTATCGTTTATTTTTATTATTTTATGTTCTGTTGAATTAAATAGTATTAATCAGTAATAAATAATAATATTTTTATGGCCATGCAAACCTTTTCATTATGATTTCAAGGCATAAGCGATGGTTTGCAAGACTGCGAATTCCCGATCAAAGGACGTTTGCATCCAGTTGAAGGTAATCTTACAGGAAGACGCTGATATAAATTGGCTACGTCATTTCAATCTTGAGGGCAAGTAAAGCTCTAAATGGAAATCATAACATATATATATTTCATTTATCCCTTCTACAGACCCTATAATAGCAAAAGTGATAATGGTTATTTGAATGAATCTGTTACTGGTAACACCAAACAATGCAAATGGCTTTGCTTCTGCTCGGAAAGTTACGGTTATCTCATTTTTTGATGTTCAAGGAATAATTTACTAGTATGTTGTACCTGCATATGCAGCTGTAACTGAGAAATACTAAAGAGAGGCTCCAAAAACTCTGCAAGGCCATATCACACGCAAAAAAAAAAAAAACACACACGTTTCTGAATAACCAATTGGATGCTGTACCACTATAATGCAAAGCCGTACATCGCAAAAGTTGTTCTGAATATCTCACAAAAATGAATGGGAAGAGTGTCCCTCATCCTCCCTATAGCTCAGATTTAGTCCCGTGTGACTTTCTCCTTTCCCTGAAATTGAAGAAACACCTTTGCGAAAGGCATTTTCCATCATCAGAAGCAGTAATGAAAGTGACGGAGGCGATTCTGAATATGCTAAAATTATCTATTTGCTTATTGTTATTTCCTTTAGCACAATATTTTATTGTTGCATGGAAAGATCATTCACTACACACCCTGTAGATATAATACTATCTCTATTTAAAACAATGACCGCATTTCTTAAAAACAAAAGTAAGAGCCAGGGTAAGTACAGAGCATTGAACCAGAGAGATAGAGAGCATATGGAATATGCATGGAACTTTGGGTTAAGTGTTAGAGGCTCTTATCTATTTGGTTGTTCAGATTAGAACATGCTGACATATATCACCCAGAGGTGTATAGTATTGAAACATTGCAAGGAATGAAGAATATTGTGGATGATCACATTTTTCGAGCCAACAAAAATGGGATCTTACAAAGAGAGATCTGATAAAGGAAAGTGCTGAGAAACTTTGTCATATAATCTCTCCAAAACGAACAAAGCATATACATTATAGATGAAGGACTTCGAAAAATCTTCCGGCGGAGACATTGAATAATAATAACTGATGTTGCAACACTTCATGATTATGAATGAATGAGTGTATTCAAATTAACATGCATAATATTAATTTTGCAACCTTCCCGAGTCCACCGAAAATATGTATCTTTCATAATGCACAAAAAGTACATTAGTTAAATAAATAAGCCATACTTCCATTGCTTAACACGGTTAAAATAATGATAGTAATAACATTAATAATACTAATACTAATAATAATCTGAATATTAGCTTATTATAAACATCCGAAATATAGAATACCTTCCCCCTTATCATCTATACTACATTTTTAATTCACTTTAGTTCCCTCCCTCCTCCCGGTTTTCAGCCTTTTCAGACCTGAGCTATCTCGCCTTCTACATGAATTTGCCTGCTTGCTCCTCATGCCAAAGGAACACAGCATTATTATCTTGGCCTGCTACCCAAATATTTCCCAACCCGATGGTTTCTAACCTCTTTCTTATTTTGAAGGTCCATGCCTTAGAGCCTTCCAATCTAAGCTGCTCCTTGAAACAGATTGCTCTAATTAAGGATTCGTCTTCCAGAATAATTTTCAGTCAATATTTCATCACTCTAATTTTACATTCTATTATCTCACTATGAGCTCCAAATTCCTTTTAATTCCCCAGTTCACCGTACTCCTCCATACCCCCAAAATCTCTTTCATAAAACGCGTTCTCACCTGATTCAGATTCTCCGTTTGCTCCCACTCCCAGATTTCCGCTTCATGTGTCATCGTGGATCTGACCAGAGCCTAATAACGGTTTCCAGTAAACCTAACGGCAGATTCTGCTGCGTATCCGGAGGGTCTCCGTGGCCTTCTTTCCCGCCTTGTGCTTCACTGTGTCAATGTGCTTTGTCCACTGTCCGTTCATTGTAAAAGTTAAGTTCTAGGTACACGAGGTTCTTAACCACAAACCACATGGAAAGTCAGAGTTTACAACGACAGTCTATTGGCCTTTCTCCATTGCAACCCCAACGTTGTTATTCCCATGCTGCTGTACGCCATGTTTCATCTGAGAATGCTGCTTATACAATTTATACATTCAATACAATATTAAGTTATACTTCTTACAATAGTAAACCTTTCTTCCTTTTTAATTAAATCCATTCGGGCAAATTTATATCCTTTAGAGTTTCTTATTCCTTAGGGCCTTATATTCCCAGGTTATTGGTGTATAAGGATCCTGTTTAATATTAGATAACTAGCCCCATACCCTCCCCTACTCATTATATCCTCATTTCTCTATCTGACAATTTTATTCTCAAGCACATTTCCTAAGTGTTTTAAACCCATAACTATTTTTGTCTTACTTTGCATATGTATTTTCCCATTTTCTTAATGTTTTCATTTACATTTAAAATTCTTCTATCTCTTATTTCATCCGGTAGGTTTTCCTATTTTCTTAATATGAACTGTTCCCTCCAAAACTTAGTTTGCTTACATTCTAGTATACAATGCCAAGTACTATCTGGTTCTGCACCCATAGGACATTTCCCCTTAGTGTGTCCATTTTTTAATTCACTTAAATATTTTACTCCTCTTCTAAACCATGCCAACCCTTCCCTTCCTACCTTATCACAAATTTCAACATATCTTTCTCTTCCCCACACATTTTTTAGTGTACTATATAATTTCAGAGGTAAGATTTGCCCATATTTCCTGTTTTTCTATATCCTCAATTCTTATTGTTATCTCTTTCCAAAATCATTTTCCCAACCTTTCTCCCTCGTACCATACTAGTCCCATGCCGGCTTCTTGTACGATATTTTGGCTTTTAGATAACCAATTTTCTCCCCCCTTAATTTTACCTTGTGCTACCAGACACAGATTAATAATATTCTCGTCCTCTAGCCTCCCTTATCTATACCAATATCCCAATACTCGTTCCATGACCTTGTTTATATAGCCCAATCTTCCTATTTTACTGTTTATATTGATCAGTACTCTGTAAATTAAGTATATACATTCACTCATTATCAATAAATATCTTTCTAAAGAAATTCAACTATTATTTTGGGTACTTTAAACTTAGATTGTACCTTCTATGTGTTGTAGAAAGGAAATATGTTGTTACATTTCAGAAATGAATTAGAGATATATGCTTTCTTGAATGGCAGTATTCTGCCTGATCATGATCGAAAGTTATTTTTAGTTCTATAGTCGAAAGTTAATATAATTGTAAGCGTAATATTTTTTTGTCCAATTTAAAAAAGTGGCATTACGAAAACTGTATAAAATCATATAAAACTTGGCGTTGCTACTGAATTAATAATTTACTTTTTAGGAGCCGGAACATTGCAGCATAAAACTGATTTATACGGATGAACATGCCCTGTGTGTGGAATATCTCTTAGGCGCTAGGGTTATAAGTCATTGTCCTGGAAGAGAAAGTCTTGTGTATCCCATGCTCTTTATCATTTCACATAGAAAGCACATTACAGCTTGGTCACGTTTTCCTATCTTGAGCCTTTCCCAACTCTTTATTCTCACTGTCTTATTCGTAGTAAAATATTGCTCATGTTGCTCATGAAGGATGCATACCGTTGGAATTTTGAAATATTCCGAAAGAAAAATAGGCAATTGTAACATTTATAGCGTATTTCGTATCTTGAACTTTTAATAAATGCAACAGATTATCTAGGTAAGTCTCTGGACCAAAATTGTGTGGGTAGGTAAATTTAGGAATCCATTTTGTCTGATCTACATTGTTCATAGTAAACTTTAAACTGAGAATTTTAAGAAGCTATGGAGACATAAAGGGTCAAAGTATACAATTTACTAAAGTGCTCGTGACATTCCACACATATCTTCTTGTGATATCATGACGCTCACGTTTTTCTTGAGCTTTCTCTTTTCTTCGTGTGGTTCTTTAAATACATATATATACACATACACATACACATTACACATACACATACACATTTATCAATTCTACCGAAGGGAATATTATTTTTTTATATTTTATAAGTCATTTTTCACATAAACACACCTCTTATATACAATGTGAATGCAAATACCTATTTAATTTATATGTAATCTAAAAAATAAGCTAACGTAAGTCATTAAAATCATTAAATACTCCTTAAATTAATAATTTACACATTTAGTTTAACAATACATAAAATAATTGTTATATAAATGAACTTGCATTAAAAATTGTTAGTTGTTCTAAATTTATTAATTTAATTTTTTTACCGTAACCCTTGAACCAATCATGAAATATATTGCAGAGAAAGTCAATTTGTAGCATTTGCCTTTTATAATTTTGAGCAGCTGTTAGAAATGTTGTTAAACTTTAATGTTTTTCATTTAGAACTTAAAAAATTAACATTTCTTTTTACAGTATACATATCTTTAACAGTGTTCAAACGATTTAAACTTCATATAAGTTACAAATAAACGCATTTATTTACAACTTTAATTGTTATATGTGAATTGGAAATATTCTCATCATTATCCTTTATGTACTCGAGACATTTTTGCAGGTAACAGCCACACTTGATTAGTTTCCAACTTTTAGAAGGTCCTACAATATCTCTCCTACTCGCAGAGTGATATTTCCAAAGCTGATTTAAGAATCTGGTGGTTTCCATTCTTTCCAAACGTAATTTCCACATGTTCCTGTATGTATACATTTTTTCATTCATTTATAAAAATTATAACTCAAAGTGAATTTTTTAGTTTTTTTATCTATTTTTGTGTAGACTGCAATATACATGAAAATTTTTCATTTCATTTATTTATAATCCAAATTTATCGAATTTAGTATCATGAACCATTTTTCACTTCCATAAAAATACACTATACAGATACTTATAATAACTTGTCATTGTATATTTTTCGTACTTTATTACAAAAAGATGTTCTAAATGTACCTTTCATATAATTGAATAATTACATTTTTGTTTATATTTCCTGAATAAGCCTCTGTTGCATCAAGAAAGTTAAATGTATTAACTTGTTAAATCGTTTTATTCTCGATAGTTAATGAGTTTCGGAAAAGCTTGTGTATTCTGAAACGATTATTATCAATAGAAAGGCTTACACCATTAAAATAGATTTCCCAGATGTAATGCGCTCGATTTTTATGCACATTATTCTAATTTAAAGGTTATAAAACTGAAAAAAAAAACAGTATTTGAACTACTTCTTGACACTAAATTGTGAAATAAACAAAATATTTTAATTTAATTAAACCTAACCTAACGATCCCTATATACAGTCAAACATCATCTACAGGCCCTTAAATATTTTTCCTGATTCGATTATCTTCTGAACACTTCACTCCAAAATATAAATTAAAAGAACATCTGAAATGCTGTTTGTATATTTGGTTATATATTGTAGTTTCTACTCAATAGATTTATAATATCAGTTTTTGGGTATTTGAAGTCTGAAATACCAGAAATTCTAAAGTAATTTCCCAGTTTCAATTGCCAAAATTTTGACAAAATTTTATATTCTGCAAAAATAAAGAATTAAACTTGTTTATAAAGAAATCTGATGTATTTATTTCAGGAATAAACAAAAATATTATAAAACAATGAACAAGATAAAGTTAAATATGATAACCTCTGAATTGTTCAAAAAGAAATAGTCAATCTTCAATGCTATAAACGGCATTAGCAAGTGCATTTTCAGGAACGCTTTCAATGACATTCCATATCGATTGTTTCAGTTTCTCGTGTACTAAGAAATATTATTTAAGGTAACCCATAGCAAATTCATATCTGGTGACCTAGGAGGTCAGAAAATTCCTACTAATTATACAATATCAAAATATGACACTTAATATTGCTTTTACGGCATTATGAATGCAAAGTAGAGCACCGTGTTACATAAAAACAATGTTTTCAATTCTGAGATCACAAAAACTTACAATATTGGAAAACATCGCTGGCATTTTACCTTTATTTTTTCCATTTCTTCAAAGAAAAGTTCCTGTTATAAAAACGGCATAAAACCTCACTAGAAAGTAGCCTTGATGTCATGTAATACTTGCTGAACAATTGTGTTTTGATTATTTTCTGCTCATATCCTGTATTTGGGAGTGTCAATACCTCCATTTATCTCGAAATATGCCTCATCTGTGTACAAGATTTTGTCTAGCCACTGAATTTTGTTATGAATCTCTGGTAACATTTGTAAGGTGAAAGTGACAAGAATTCACTTATCTTTTTGTTTGTATTCAAATCGCATTTTTATTTTATAGGATAGAATCGAAGCTGTCTACTCAAAATTCACTATACTGTTAAAATAATTCATATCTAAAACACTTTATAACTTTATTAGCACGATAAATATTATAGGTAGAATTTTCATGAACATCTTGTGTTTTTTGGCAAAACTAGACTTCGTTTTCTACAAATTTCAATCTATCCACGTGCTCTTTATCGTTAGCCCCTCCAGTTTCCTCAAATTTCTTCATTAGTTTACGAAATGTTTTTACAAAGCAGAGTCATATTTCAATTCATGTAACGTTCAAAAACTTTAGGTGGGATATTTCCTATTATATTCTTAAAACCGTTAAGGCAATATCATGCTAAAAATTATTGCTGGAAAATGATATCAGTATTCATTTCTATTCAGTTATTGCCTTACTACGTAAAGGCTCCCTGAACTTTCTACATCATTCTTGCTCTTTTTTAAACTGTGAGCTACAGATTTTGAGCTACCTGAAGCAAATCGTCTTCCAATTTGAATGGTCATTGTTTGCTGCGGTGTTTGTCAAACTTCAACTTTCAAGAACTTAACACTCGCGCCTAACTACATGCAGTGCTTCTTGCATGGCAATTCACAATAGAAAGAACCAAAAATTACTAAAATATTAGCGGCTAAACCATTCACTTTGTACAACTAATTTAGCAGCAAAAGTACAGACGATATTCAAATTTTGTAATTACAAATTAATTATATTCAAATTATATTTGCAATGCAAAGCGGTAAAATATGTCTTAAACATCAATATGTAATGTCTTGTTTGTTCTTTATGTTTAAGGGACGCATTATATTATTTTATAATGGAGAGAATGATCTTCTGAACTATCTATAGAACTTAGGAAAAGGTTAAGTATATTATGGACAGGAGCTTTGCATTTCGCACTCGAACTTTTGAATAATTTACACGTGTTTTATTATTAGTGAAATAAATCAAGTATTTAAAATTTTTATAAGCGTAGCTAAGGTTGGGCAGAAAATACATTGTTGGCCATTAACATTGCAACGCGTTAAATAGATGCAGCATTTTCGCAGAAGGAACTACTCATATGATCCATCGAAAATACGATAGAAATACCAGCAGGTGGCTGAATGTGATGATCAACGGAGAATTTTTGCATATCAAGAGTGCGAAATATCACGAAAAATTGGTGCTTGTGTTGGATAAAATACTCCACAATAAAACGAATATGAGATCAATAGATCGAGGTATAACGAACACACAGACGTGAAGGATCCGAACGACCCCGTTGAACAACCGAACGAGGACTGAATTATCTTAAGAGTCCCGAAAAGTTTTCCGTTAGTTATTTCCTTATATTTGAGAGAACAAAAACGATTTTAATGTGAGAGTACTTTCCGTCTGTGCTGTTTATAGTTGAATATCCAGCATTATAGCCAATGAAAAAGGCACCAGCTGGTAAATAGCAGAATTTATGTAAAGTTTACTTACAAATATCAGCGTTCTTCGCATTGGGCGGGCTAGTAAATTACTAATATTTTATGGCACATAAAACTGTATATATCGTGTCAATAAAAATGCCCTATGCCTTTGTTTGTATTTGGCGAAAATAAATGCCATGTTATCAAATATCTTAATTTTTAGCCCAAAGGGAATAGTTAATATGGAACATTGACACTTTTATGTCACAGATAAAAGTTTGTCAGAAATTACTCATATGTGATTCCGAAAATATAATGACTGGTATATTGGTTTTGTTTATATTATTAATAAATAATGTAGATTGTTTATTCACATATCGACTTAACAAGTTAAATTCATGAGGTACTTATTTTATTTTACCTGGTGAACTGTTATCTTGTTATAAACATTTTAAGGTATTTTAAGCCCAAATACTTGCTCGTATGAAGTGTACTAAAGCCAAGAACTTCCAATATTAGGGAACTAACTCAACGGTGAATTGAAATTCTTTCAAAGTTTATTAATTATTACTCATAAAGTTTAGCAGCGAATTCTGTAAGCTCTCATAATTTAGAAGTTGTGGAACATTTTTGCACTGTGTTAAACCTTAATAACCTATAACGCTCGCATAGTTTCTGCAGGCTACAAATATTCCTATTTCATCCAACTTTCAAACAAACTACTATTCTTTACCGGAACCACTCGAGTTGACTTGTACCAGCATAAGCAAATATAGCTTATAAGATGTAGAGAATGCATTGTTCATCTGTGCTTATATAACTTTCCTACTTCGCTTCTGTTACTATAAAAATGTGAGCTTGTTTGCATTTGGACAGTAATGTTACTTTTGGTCCATAATATATTTTAACATTTATCCTTTTTGTGAGAAAAGAATAGATAAATTGCCTTGTATTTACATTTAACTCTAATTTGATACTTAACATTAATTCATAATTAATTATTTTCAATTTCTATAGGAATATTCTTAAATTCATAAAAACGAGCTAAGGGCCGTATTTCTCCTATATGAACAGCAGTGTTATTAATGAACGCCTGAACGAAGCGTTTCTGTTCAAGATAATTTGACGTGTTATTCTTCTCTATATTTGAGGAATTCTTTCAGGAGCATTTGTACGACTCGATTATTCAACGTAAGATTGCACTTTGTTATATTTTATTTCTCATCCGGTAAACAGCAATACTTCATGGTTATTTTATTTAGGTAGTACACATACAGAACGAAACGCGAAAGCTCATCCCTTTTATTGTTTTAATAATATTTAATGCCCGTTTTTATTGCTGAGCCATCACAGGCGGTGACACTGATGATACATGAGATGAAGTAATAAATTGGGAAAGATTTTTTTTAAAGGAAGATAGGCCTAAGTTTAGGGTACCTCCCTGGCATTTTCCATTTATGAGGACTGAGGAAAACCCGGAATAAAACTCAGTCAAGGAGGACGGTCCTAATGGGAATCTAACCCCAGACCTCCCGCTCACGAGTGTGTGCCTTAACAACCTCGGCCACTCGTAGCAGTATCCATTTTCATTAAATCACATTACATTTACGTTATAATAACACTTGTTTGTTTCTTATGATGTAGCATATACGTTTTTCATGATAGCTGATGTAATTTTACATTGCTGAAAATTATGTTTTTATGTTCCGAGGGGCAATTTCTCCTTTGAAGTTCACTTGTTCCATATTGTCCTCGTCATTGGGATAGACTGTCACTACAGGTAAAAGATATAGTAATTGTGTATGTGAGTGCTGATATACCTACAAATATTA
Source organism: Metallyticus violacea (assembly GCA_030762175.1). NCBI lineage: Eukaryota > Metazoa > Arthropoda > Insecta > Mantodea > Metallyticidae > Metallyticus > Metallyticus violacea. The sequence goes on from CM060833.1 coordinate 116,916,124, forward strand.
ACCCCAAACACTCTTTGAAGATATCATTCAGGTTTTACATCCTCCAATCTGGGCAGGCTGCTGAGGAACTTAGAAATCTATTGAAGAAGCTTCAGAAAAGCAAGGAACATACGAGTACATTCACAGAATAAGTAATCTATAAACTGTTACTTGCATTTAAGCTAATGACAATTTCTATGATTATGTCAGGACAATAGAGATGCCCCTAAATGCCACATTCCAGTCTATTACTAAAAATGATTTCCGTAAGTTATAGAAACGATAACGATTATCGTATTAAATGCAATGCCTAAACATATTAGTTTACGTCATCAACTTGAGAGTAATTTTCCTGTTTTAAAGGCATCATTAAAATTGTTGAGTAATCACATTTTAAGTACTTTTATGGAAATTTATTTAGGAAAAGTAAATCAATATCAGTAAACTTCATTTCTCGAGAATTGCTAGCTACTCACCCTATATTAATCTTTTTCAATTATAGGTGTAAGGTGCCAGTTTTGGAGTGTTAAATAAATAAGTATAACTACGAGAATTTATTAAATATATTTAAGGGAGTTATTTCAACAATTAATATTGAAGGGTTAAATAATATTATGTAGTAATTCGGAAGTGTATACAGGTATACTATTCATTTTCGTATGCTTCTCTAGAGGTCTTTAACTAGCTCTCTCACACTCATCTACTTTACTTTTAGTATGGGTGTGCGTGCTATGAGTGCTGACATTTTCGCAAAAAGCAATGTAAACAGTGCAGGAATGTTTTAACACGGATGAAAACGTTATTATTTGGTTACAAGGTTTAAATATATTATGTAACTAATGTAACTAATAAAAATAATAGAATTGCGACTAGAAAGTTTTACCAAAAATTAAAGATCGTAATTTATGAAGAAGTCGACATAATTAAAGTTCCAATTTTGTAGCTTCTAATGAACTTTTACTATGTGGTATATGCATGAGTGATAATAGATAGGTCAGGGCAGCAAGATTTAGATTATTTCGTTTTTACATACAATTTAACCCTTCGGATACTTCTATTTAAAAGAAACGTATTATTTATTTGCTGCAAGATACTACATAATTTAAAATCACAATAATAGAAGAGAAGAGTCCGCAAAGCGATAAGTGGAAAAGGAACAAATCAACAAAAGCGTCTAGCTTATTATGCTAATAGCTAAAGTGCCTGAAAACTTTCTACCAATAGAAACAGATATAAGTTGTTATCTTTTTATAAAATTTTGCTTTACAATTCCTAAGACTACAACAAAACGTTGCTTCTATCTGACCATACTAAATAATAAGAAACAATTTAATCATAGTTATTGAAAAACACATTTAAAAGCTATTAATGACTTAGAATTTTATATGCCCACTATAATTTTTGACTCATCGTTTACCATCTCAACTCATTCATTGTATCTGATAAAGTTAGCAACAGCAAACTATTTATTTTTCATTTTTGTGACACCATAGATTTTTGTGTCATAAAATTTGTTTAAATTTTAGTCAGTTAAATTGTTTTACGTAGTTGTGAAATTTCGTTTACGATGCTAAACAATACCCTCCACGATGATATTATTTGCACATCTGGAGCATACCTTCACAATGACTTCTTTTTTTTTTTTTTTGATTGATTTATTTATGGACGCTGTTTAACATCTCAGGTCATCAGCGTCCCATTCAACTCAGGGCGTGAAACGACCGACAAATTTTGCTCAGAGGCCGCTCTTTCAGGGCAATGACTTTAAGACTTTTTATTAAAATTACTTTCAAGATAGTTTTTCATTCCTATAAAGCTTAGGCAATGAATTCGCTGAGTGAGATGCTTAATGCAACATTCTTTTAGTACTTTTTTATCTCCTTTCTTTTTCTTCTTCTTTTTTATATCTTTCTGTTTTGCTTTAATAGCAGTGATCGTTTTGTTGCTGTGCAAATCTGTGTACTTTTCCCCATGCCGTGCCTTTCTTGTTTGGCGGAGAGGTTTATTCACTAGGTATATCTTGAATACTTAACTTACTCTTGCTCTTTTCAACTCTGGATTCACTTAATTAATTCCGCGAATTAATGTGGTGCTACCCAATAATTTCTGTTGATTCCTTTTACCGCAAAATAGATCATATTTGCTGGTAACGCGCCATAGAATAGCATTTAATCATACAGAATTTATAAAGAAACAAAGGGGCATGTAGCAAATATTTTTGAAATGTCAATTCGGTCCCATACTTTTTGCTGAGGTATGAACCAGGCGACAAACTTATATTTTGGAGTAGAGTAATCTATAAATTTTATAGAAATGTGTTGTTTTTAAAAATAACATTTTTAAGTTTTTAACATAATGGTTTATAAAACTGGATGCCTTTTATTTAAAGTTATATGAAGCTTTCGCAAATTATAGCATCCTTTACTCTTATCCCTTATTTTTCCCTCCTTTACACTCGGTATTTGGTGACTAAATTGTAAGCGATATTCAGTTAAGTAAATAAATAAACAAACCACTGCTCAGTTTTCCTTTGTACTTTAATTTTTAAACACATGTGTTTAAAATGCCATTTGGATCTTATGCTGCTTTCTTTTAACTGTTCGTAATACTAAAAATCCAATATGATAGTTGACCAGGCACGATAAGGTCACAAAAGTGTTGTGGTATTACAGTTGCTCTATAGGGACACACAACACTACCTTAGTGTCTGCATAACTACTTTAACGCTACATTTTTATTAGTAGAGCATTTTGAAAGTGATTGTTTGGACATTTAAATAATTAGCAATTATATTTATACCGAGGAAGTGAAAATTAGATACAAAACTAAGTAATATTTAATGTTTATAGCATACATTCATTTACCTATTACGTTACAATTACAGTTTTAAACCAAGTGATACTTTTGTAAGGAGAAAACGTAAATCTGAAGATAATGTACAATTTATATATATATAACAAAAATACATCGAATAAGAAAAACTTTCCATCTCTTCTTCAGGAGAAAAGAGGGGGGACACTTAAATATATTCTTTACTAAGTTCATTAAATTTAGATTTATTAAATAGGATGTCCTGTAAGATATTCTTAACATGTACAAGTAACGTTAATTTATGCGCACAATTGATCTCGTTTTCAAAAGAGCAACATGTTTTAACACAATTTAGATATAGAGTTATGAGTCATTAGCCAGTGATTAATATCACTTCTTTTATTTCAGGTAAGAATCGACTCGTCAAGCTCTTAACAAGAGATATATACTGGGAATCCAATACCTCCTTATAAGAAAAGGTATGGCTGTTACAACCACCTGGCAACATTAATTTATTAACTAGGCGGGGCTTTCATGTTATGCTTCAGAGCTGCTAAGATGTGCTGGAAGCAACATTAATCTTTACTAATGCATGTAAGATATGATTGTCCTTAATAACAAAAAATGCATATAAAATTATGTCTGTTAAGAGAAATTTATAACCCTAACTCTGCTTAAATTTTCCTTTTAGGTTTAAAATTTTCTTTTTAACACTTCTACATTTTTTGTTCACCCAATTGCAAAAATATGCAGATTGCATTCGCATATTTATGGCCTAATTAATTTTATGAGAATGATATGCGTCTCTGTTCTCTTCAAGTAACAAAGTGATGTATGTCTGGGGTAGCTTCTGAAATATTGTACATTTGCATTCACTTCTCTGTATATTTCTAGAACTTGACACCTAAAATAAAACATTGTTAAATAAACCACTCTATTCGTTGTTATCAAAGACAAGCATTTTGTGGCGACAACTAAGTTGCCTGCTGATTTCAGTCTTTGCCGTGCTTATTCCAAGCACTTCAAAACATTTCTTCCCCAATGTTAAAATAGACCCCTTACCATATGTTATAGTTTACTTTTTTCTAATTTTTTTCATGAAATTGCTAAAATGAAAATAAAGATAATGCCTATAGAAGTAGGCATAAAAATATGACCAGTGGAAAGAAAAATCTAATAATATACTATGTTCATAATCATTACAAAATCGGTCCATAAAATAAATATATAGTCACTATTTTAATGCAGTACCTAGATATTTGTTATTCTAGAATAGTACTTTTCTAAAACTTTACTTTTTAAAAATTACAAATTTACTGTATTAAAAATCGTTTTATATACCTCACACTCTTTAACACAAGATACTCAAAGTAAAAACTACATTTTATCGCACTCCGGTGTTACTAACTTTGGTTTAATACAAAATGTGAGCGTTTTAATCTTTTTATACCGATAGAAGTTACTTATTTTATAATTTATTACATATTTTAATGTTTACATTCCTCATGGCGGATTAAAAATAATAATTTTAAATCGATTTCTGAGATTTATTTGAATAAATGTTGGCAGCTCTGGAACCATGTCAGGCTGAAAAAGTTAATAGCAGCAATTCCATCATTTCGCATGCCCAAGTGCTTTATTTTAGCTTTTTTCAGAGCGGGGAAAATTAATTTTAAACGAAAATTTAACATAATATGTAAAGAAAATTTAATATTAATAATAAACATAGTTTTTCCCACCAAAATATTTTTATAAACAATTTAATTGAATGTTTCTTCCACGCTCCTTCTAGCGAGAATTAAGTGAACTTTGTCTATGAAACAAGAAACGTTTTCGAACACTGAACAAATATGATGTGCAACTACTATTTGTATATGAATATTAAGGGCTGTCTAAACATTGTGTATTTTACACTTGGCCTTTGGCTATTCTATTCACAAATAAAATATCATTTTCAACACTTGCATCATAAATAACTATTATAAGTTTACTTCGGAGCCTAGTTAACTCAAAGTTAACTATTTTTGTAAATAATGCTTAGGAATTCATAGATTGACGTGCTTACATCTCTCTAGTTTTATTTAATCAATATAGTTTTATAAATGTCAATATTTGTTAAATTAATATCTCAGAATTCGCTTCTGTTAACCCAACGCGAAATTCATGAACCTAAGCCAGGCTGTTGGCTACTGGAAGTGGGTTTGATTCCTGCCTCAATTATTGGTGGATTTTCGCGTGTTCGTGTTTAGTCCTTCAATTACACAACATTGACCAATAGACGGTGATTATACTTTATCTGACGATATTACCGTGGTATTTCATTATTATGGCGGTATCCGTGTGCTTATTCTGATAAGTAAGCACTCAGAAATCCTTAGGTTTTAAAGTCCGATTATTATGACTTTCTTCATTTATTATTATTGAATGGCTCATTTCAGGATTTGCAATACCTTATTTGTTACATATTGCACTTTATAGCATTTTTACATTTTATAAGATTAAAAAACTTGTCCCGAACAAAAATTTGGAAACTACGAAGCAAGAATAGGGTGTTAAAAATAACAAAAGCGTTAAAACCGTTACATAAAAAATATACAAATATTGAAATATTTTCTTGTTAACTAATTTATATTTTCCGTATAAGAGTACGTCTTATTAAACTATTAAATTTCTATAGGAAGAAAATATGTTTAAAAATTCCTTAAAATATAGTGTACACTTAATCAATTTAATATTCCGAAAATATGATGCATTATTTTTAAATACTAAAACATGCAATGGGTATTGTTCTATTAAAATAAGTGTAACGGCAATTTGTTACATTAGCAATTAACGTCTTAAGCTTTAAATAAAGAGAAGTGGAATTGGGGTGCTCTATTTAAGAATATAACAAGTGTAAAAAGTCTGACATGAATTGATTCTGTGTTTGTAGTATGTAATTAAAGAAATAATAAACTGTATGTACAACAACCTAGAAGATCTACGAGCGATCTTTAAGACTTTGACTATAAATCACCTCAAATATAAAATACAATATGAATAATATATAGGATTATATTCATTAAATGTACAGAGAATAGCAGGTTTCAGCTAAGAGCACAGACCAGAGAGTTAAAAAGCATTCGGGGATGTGGAAGTGAAACACATGATCACGTAACGAAAGAAGTGCAGAAAAGAAATGGAAAAAGAAAAACAAAACAAAAAAAACTTACAATTATATGCGAGTAAATGTGATTAAGGCAAACAATGGAAATCAAGAATAAAGCAGTGGTAGGTATGTGAAAACACAAAAAATCAGAACACGAAATATCTCCGACCCAGTATTATAGATAGACTGAATAGAAATATTCCAATATCACCCCATTTTGCAGGATGCGTTGAATTAACAGGTTATCATTACATATTCTATTTAGCAGAGGAACCATTTAACAAGCAAGAACGTCCAATAATGAAGTAGCATATTGGTGGAATCACATCAATAGAGAAATTTGAACTTGCTGAAAAGTAATTTGTAAACACTGTGTATTTAAAAGGGATAGGTGCGGCAATATTTCATTTGATGCACTATTAGTTTATTTTAAATGATATACAGTAAGGTATAATTTGATTGAGTTTTAATTAGTTATGTTTAGCATGTTATAATAGAACTATGAAATGAATATATAATTATTCTAAAGGTCTTTTTTAACAAATTCTACTAAAACTATCAATTGATTTTCAGTAGGATCAGGTGTTAAACCAATAGACCCTCAATGTGTAAATATAAGTAATTTTAAATATGAGAGATAAACGCTTTGCCAAAGTTTCATATTAACAACTTAACTTCGGTTGAAAAATTGAGTAGTGCATAATGAAAGGAATTTGGTATGTAGGTGAACCAAAGTAGAGGTGAAGACAAAAACGTCGTGAATTTTCGAAATTGGCAATAATGGTTGGTAAATAACAGCGTCTTACATTGATTGAGTCGTATATTTTTCTATATTTTCTAATCAGAACAAAAACGTGCTTGAGAAAGGAGAGGTGATTTCATATTGCTACTTCACTTACTACTGCAGAATTATGTTCTGTCATTATTTTTCTGTTAATTCAGAGGGATGTTTCTAGAGTAGGCTTTAGATAAACAAGCTGGAGAGTGATGATGGAAATGAATCGACAAACTCCATATTCCAGTTTCACAAAAGTTTTTCCCCTTAATTTGCTATTAAATGCTATTTTGTAAAATAAAATGCTATGCTGTGCAGTATTCCAATCTACTCCTTTGTGTTTAACTTCTGTTTCTTCTTCTTTTTTTTTGTTACATGTGACATGTTTTATAGTTGTAAGTGGTTTTACGTAACAACCATGCGGTATTTTTCACATTCAAATATTTAATCCCAGTGTTACCTAAAACACTAAATATTACATTTGCACAAATTTCAATGGCATGACTATTGGAGAATTTATTTCAATTTCATAAAATTTAAGAGCTGTTTCGCAAGGAAAGCCACAAAATACATTATACAAAAAGTAATATTTTCATCTCATTTATACATGCCATTTCCGTTTAACCGTAATATATAAATAAATTAACCTCTTAGATTTGCAGTTCATCGTGACGTATTACATGCACTTAATTCTATGAAGATAAGTTTGTTAGCTAGAAGGCCACAAACGAAAAAAAAAATTGTTTTATAAAGCTTAACTTTCCTTTACATCAAGTGAAGTTTAAATTTGGCAGAAAGGGGTACATCATTTTTCGTTTGGCCGAGCATACAAGAACAAAGGGTTTATCATTACTGCTGGGCACGAAACATGTCGTCTTTAATTTGGCACGAGAAGCCGGAGCTATACATCACACAGACGCCGGCAAGAAGTGCACAGCCTATAACCATGTATAAATGGAGTCAACGCCACGATAAACTGCCACGTACATTCCCCTCGAAAATTTGTTAGACTTTCTCCCGTTTCATTGCTCTAGTAACCCTATCTCAGCTTCACGAAATTGAATTTAAAATATACAAAGAACGTTTTTCTGAGTATTTATTTTAAAGCGTTTCTTTCTACCAACTTAATTACAGACATAGAAAATAGATGTCAATGCTTAGGAGGCATATTATGTTTTAGTAATTTTTGTGTGATTTCTTTAAGAAAATAACTGGAGGTGAAAACAGAAAAACTTTTTTTTATGTTTTTCATAAATAATTGTTACAGTATTTATGTTTATCACACATTCAGATTCATGCATAAAGTGCAAGTTAAAGTAAATTTAATATTCTATTTTGCATACCACCACTACTTTTTAACATAACCATAGAAATTAGAAATATCCATACTTCAAACAAAAAGGATGTTTTAATATAGATTATCAAATTCTAAAATATTGATAATAAGAGTTTTTACTTTCTCAGAAAACGCCAGAAAATGCTAAGAAAAATAAAGTTACATCTGTGTCAAGGAAAGTAAAAACCCCAATAAATTAGGTTAATATTTGAAATTATGTTTTTGATAAAGTTTACCTATTTGGGTACGGCATTTGTAGCTAAAATGAAATTAAAACTCAAAGATGAATAAACTCAGAAAATAGGATTACTTTGTGTTGTTAACCAAAATTAAGAATAAAACAGAACATATTTTTCAAATTGTTCATTAGAAGCATGGACATTGTATGCATATAAATGATTGTGTAGGAGAGGAAGATGTTTCGTTACTGTTACAATGGGGAGTGTATGAAAATGTAGATAAAACAACGAGACTATAAAACTGCTAAGGATTGGATTCAGTAACACGTAATTACGATTTTAATATTACATGGTTGCAGTATTTAAACAGCGGTTTAGAAATAAGCAAAGTAAAGTAGATTTTCGGCACAAATAATTTGTGCTTAGCAAAATATGAAAAGATTCAGAAGTCGGGGGTATGGGAGTTACCCTATTACAGATATGGGTAGAAGAAAGTCATATAGGTGGTCAAGGCCTATTACAGGATGTAGTGTTGACCAAAATAAAGACTAATATGAGATAAAACAGTTACTTTTATAGGAGTTTAAGACGGTAAAAATATTTTAAAAGATGAAATGTACTGCAGACAGCAGCAATTTATGATTTTAAAAATCCAGGAAAGAATAAAAGAAAGAAATACGTAAACCTACAAGCTATGACAACATCTCTGCGGAATTCTATAAGAACAGAGGAGAGAAAGCACACAGAAACCTAGAATTTCCACTGATTCCCTTTTATATCTGCGAAGTAGCATTTTCATTATAGCGTTTGTTGGCAAATAGCATATCTAAAGAGATGAATGGTAAACAGTCGAAAATTAGGAAAGAAAATAACAATGATGATCGATGGAAAAGGAAGTAAGTGAAGATAAAGATGGAGTGTTACTACTGGTGATGGTGATCGTTCTACTCCTCTTTAGAGAAAAGCATGTGAGACGCATTAGTTTTCTGTTCTTAAGCTAAGAAACAGGCATGACACTCTGACTGCATTCAATTGTAATTTATTTAGAAAAAAAAAGAATTAAAATCTAATTTATATAAGGTTCAAACTAGAAAATGTTAGTTTATTGTTTAGTATGAATTTCGTGTATTGTTTTGCAAATAGTAAATAAATCTTGTCATGGACAATGATTTATGCATAACATCTTGGCTATTGAAGTATTTTGAGAATAGATAGCCTTCTAGTTTCTCACAAACCATAACTCACTGATAACAAAGATGCGATACCTGACTGAGTGCAGCATAGGGACAAGATATTCCTGAGGCTAAGCGTTCATCTTCCACAAGGTATATCCATTTTTCTCCTGTTCCGTCTTCAATTAAAAATATCACTCCATCTGGTTCTTGGTCCTCCTATTTGGCAATAGGTTTATAATTTAGTAAAACGTTTGGTATCCGTTCCTATTTCATTCTTAATATATACTGGTATCAATTGTTTTATTTTAATTAAACTTTCATTTAGACTATATATATTTAACTGTTTTCTAATTTCTTCATTTATTTGTTTATCTCGAAGAGTAAATCCAGCTACTACTCTTAAAAATCTCATCTCTGCGATTTCTATTATTTTCCTATCCGTTCTATTCATATTTCAGTTTTCATTTCCATATGTTTGTCATTGGCACTATCATTACTTTATACAATTTCATTTATATTGCTCTTCACGTCTTGTTTTTTAATGTTCTCTTTACTGTTCCATTTGTTATAATTTAATTAGTTTTATTTTCTCATCCTCATTTTTACTGTATGATACATTAAAACTTAGATAATTTAAATTAGAGACTTGTTCTATTATTTCTTCATTAATAAATATCTTACGTCTTACATGATTATTTTCACTTTATATTTTAAATTTGGTAAATAGTAGTCATAAATACGAAATGCGTATATAAAAACCTGTCTTCTACAATTGAGTCTGTTATCAGCATGCATCAAGCTGTTGCATTATCTGTGTTATGCAATGATGCAAACCTAACACATTCCACGTCACTTTCACTACCATCAGAGAGAATACCAAGCATATTTTTTTCCTTCTGCCTCTGAGTCCGTTGGATGAAACCAGTTCATTGATTTCTCGACGTGGTCAAGCTATGTATGGATTACTTCTTATTTTATTATGACGAGTAGTTTAACGTTCTTCTCTGCGTTATTTAAATAGATTCGCCAGAAAAGTGTTCATTAAATATGGGCGTTAAGGCACGGACTCGTGAATGAGAGTTCTCTGTTCGAATCCCGCCATGAATGTTCTCTTTGACTGAGGTGTTTTTTCAGGTTTTCATCAATCTTCATTAATGGTAAAGACAGGAAGATACCGTAAATTTAAACCCGAAACGCTCCTTTCCCCCCAAATAAATATCCTTTACATATTTATCCTTTCATTTGATGTATATTCAGTGCCAACTGCCTGTGATACGAAATAGTAAATATATGCATTAAACAATATTTAAAAAATCAAACAAAAATGGGGAAGTTTTTATGTTTGATATTTATAAGTTTTCGGTACCCAACATAAATTATTTTTAGTAGTGTTAAAGTCAGTTTGCACTATTGAGACATCACGGTTGGCGAACACTTTTATGAGATGAATTGGGATTTTTTTTTTATTTGTGGGGAAGGAAACGATTCATGCATTTGCCATTGACGAGGACTGAGGAAAAACTGAAAAAAAAAAATCGATCAGGAAGTACGGTCCTGATGGGAATCGAACGCAAACCTTTAGACCATTCGTCATTTAGCGATTTCATTGCATTCATATATACAGGATAACCCAAGCATCGCCGTATAATTTTATGAATAGGCAACCCACATTACATTATAAGAGTTGGGAAGTACAGCAGTTGATTCAACAACCGTCAGTGGGCAACTGAAAACATGTTACAGATATTTTTTACATTTTTCTCTGAAAATGCTTTTCTTAGTTTCTTTGACTGTCATTGGAAAAATATTTTACTCGTGTGAATTAACAGTAAATTCAGTTGGTGAGAATAGGCGAAAATCACTAATAACTATTAAAAAAAACTTACTGTAGGTATAATTTCTCGTTTTGGCCGGTTAGCTAGAATTAATCGGATATCTGAATTATATTCAAGTGTTTTATTTCCTAGAGAAAAAAAAGGAAATGAACATGTATTAAAATTTACGCGTCCTTTGAATTTTTGATTTGTAGCTTTTATTCAGTACAGAAAGTATTACAGAAAATTAAAGGAAACAAATGTAAACAACGTCTATTTTTCTTATTTATAAAATTCAATCAGTATGGACGAAAGCACATGAGAGTATAATTTGAAAAAAATGAACCGCGAACCTGGGACTCCGTGTATATCTCCAAACCACGCCAAAACTTCTTAATAGAAATAAGGGTGCCTCTTTGTCTTTTTGATATGCATAGACCAAATTGTTTAGGCGTGTTTTCCCTTGAATTGAATTTTCTATCAATGGCACTGTTAAAAATGTATGTCTATTTTGAAATGATGAGTTATTTTACAGTAATATTTTGCTCTATTGAATGTTCAGGAAAACCGCCCCAAACCGAGCACTTTGCGGACATTTTTTTTAATTATTTTATTTTATTTTTATTTTATGGCTTATTTAACAATAATAACTGATACAGTAATATGGTGTTTGTCTTAAACCTAGACAAGTTACATATTTTCGCCATATCAACATATACACTGCAATACGCCCTGGGAGGGGTTTGGTGTTAATAAACGTATGAATAGAGGGGAATGCTAGCGCATGTGTGGTAAGACTACGCCATGACTTTGCAAGATTAAGCTGAATTACTTCTTTATCTTCGAGGCGTGAAGATGAACAGATGTTTCAGTACCGTAACGACATCTGTGGGTAGGATATATACCGCCACGGGTAGCCGAGGTCGTTAAAGCGCGGACTTGTGGGCGGGAGGTCTGGGATTCGAATCCCACCAGAACCGTCCTCCCTGAATGAGGTTTTTTTCCAGGTTTTCCTCGGTCCTCATGACTGGCAAATGCCGGGGTGTGACCCTAAACTTAGGCCTTCCTTAAAAAAAGCATTTCCCAATTTATCATTTCATTTCATGTATCACCAGTGTTCACCGCCTGTGGTGTCACAGTAGTAAAAACGGGCGTTAAACACCATTCAAAAAAAAAAAAAAATAAATGTTTAGTTCAGGATATGTAAACCAGATATTAAAAATAACTTTATCATTAAATAACTCGTACATCTTGGTTTATAATGACAGTTAGCTTTTAATTATTTTTCTTTGTTATTTAGTAGTTGATTGAGAAAAGGATGTGAAGAATTACAGAAGATTAAGATCTGAGTATACCCCCCCCCCCCAATGTCGTGTTATTAAAGCAATTGAATTTAGGAAGTGAGCGAGCGCTCTTTAAATTTAAATTAATTAGGGACATATTTGATGAAGTCGCTGGAAGATTAATTTACACTATCACCATCATATACACTACTAAAGTATATATGCCGCATCACGAACATTTTCGTATAATATTACATTTGATATCTTGAAGTGTAAAGACAATTTCCATTTTTAATGCTCTGTGGAACCGAAATATGGATAGTAGGTAACTAAAGGTTGTACTGTGCAACAATATAAAACTATGAAGATACTTATTTAATCCCAGGGTAGTTTACCCAATCCCTGTGATAAATTTAGATCATATAAACATAAAACTTCCAAATTTATGCACACAAACAAAATAAATTAAATAATAATCTGAGAAGAAATGCCTTGAGTCTGATCTCACATTTCTTCAAATACAATATCCGATAGATAGAAAACAGCAGGTACAACTAGTCATGACCCAAATAAGTTTAAATTTAATTGCAAATAATGCATCCATGTTATACATGCAGATATATCAACTGCATAACTTTGTACTTTAATCTGATGTGCACAATTTGTCATAACCCAGCTGCTTCAGTTTGTTACTTGGCTGATTAATGAATGTGGAAACAAACTTATTTACATATATAAACCTATGTGAACATGCTTCTCAATATTTATAGGCGTTAACAATATACCATAGCCTTTAGTTACCTTTTTCGTTGTTGATGGTCGTATGGTAGCCTACGCCGTTTTAAGGCATCCCTAGAGAGCTATTTTTGCCTTGCGTCTCAACCCCATAGGGTGTGGGTTGCTTAAACGGAGCATTTCCTCTTGCATTTCTACTTGCTCAGCGTTTTTGATCAGTAATAGCCTGCAGTCACACCTTTCTGATCAAAAGACTTTCTGATGTCTTTTGATTAAATTTTTATTCACTTGCTCTACTTCCGCACTTCTTTTAATTTATGTCATAATGTTTATCAAGTTCCTCTAACACGGAAGTTATTCCTTTTGACTTTATTTTAGTAATAACTTTTTAGTACAAATATCTTCGCGAATGCACTCTAAACTAATAGCTCTGGGCAACCAAAAACCTGTAATAAGACTTGAATGTACTACCTTCTTAAGGTTAAATGGAATTATATCACAGACAAAAATAGTGCCTGATGTCCACGTGCAGACACCAGCATGAGAACTTTGTTAGTATATTATGACCTTGTCTAATGCACGCTGCGCTCAGCATCGAATGTATGTTAGAAATAGCTCAATGTTACAATTTGCTCGTTTTCTACACACTTTGCACATTTCTTTAGTAACAGGATCTCGTTTAGGATGATTTCTGTTAAATTTATTATAATACATGAACATTATTTTGCTTTTAGGATTTTTCGTCAGGGTTATTGTTGTTGCTCTTTTTCACACTTTAGGGAAGTATTTTGTTCCTAGTCACCGCTTGTCAAGTTAATACTAAGCGTTTTAAAGTTCTTAGGGCAAACAACATTGCAAACTGTCCTTTACTAGGGTATTTCGTATGATATCTTAAAGCAATTCGCCCATTTATGGCGCCATTAATATAAAATTATATAAATATAATTTTAATATATTTAATATTTAGAAATCCAAACAATAACAGAGCAATAGGTAAGGCGACATTTAACAACAGGGAGAGAGAGATTAGACTAGTTAATTTTATAAACGAAATTGTAATATTTTCCCCCTTTTATGTATGCTAAGTAGTAAATAAAAGTGCAGTTTAAGAAAATCTTTCGAAGTTTTATAAAAGGGCATCATAACAGTAATTAATTGAATGCTCCGCAGACATTTTAATGGATATCCAAGTTCTAATGTTCCTTCCTTAAGTTCCTGCTCTGAATATTTTATTGCATGCAGTGTTCAGTCACGTCACGTTTTTCTTGCCGCCAATTATGCAGTATAATGAATAGTACATACAATTGAAAGAAAACATGCTTCAGCGAACTCTAAAATACAGTATGTAAATGCGTATCTGAGACTTTGCCTTCGAGATAGTCAAATAAAAAAGAGAAAAACTGAGAGGAAAGTGAAGCTATTTGAAGAGACTGTAGGTTGACAGTTCCAGCTTGAAGAATGACTAGTAATATACCTATTGGCACAGAGGTAAAGTAGAAGGATAAAAAGCGGAGAGACAAACAGAACGAGGATTCTGGGAAGTGGAAATTGAAATGACAGAACAAGATGGATTGCGGGAAGGAGGGAAGAGCGATGTTTATCGGAAACCCTCCAAGGACGGCAAAGAGAGGGGGAGGGGGTTCAGAATGGAGCGAGAATGATAATCAAAGTTTTTCTTATCTCTAGACTATGAAATGGCTTCGGCAGGCGAGCAAGAACTCTCGCAATGCTGGAAGCTGGGATTCGGGACTCATTATCTGATATCCGAATAAATTAAAACGAACCACTGTTAGAAAATAGCGGTTTAGAACGAAAATTACACTTTGAGATAATGGCGTTAATATCTACTACCCTCAGCTATTAATAATATTTGTCGGTGCAAAATACTTGTTCCTCTTAAAAGATATTCTTTTGGAACTGTCATCTTACCTAATATATCCTAGTAAGAATACGAAAGTACCTTACAGAAGGTACCTGTTAGCTATGCTGCATTCTTAATTTAAAACTTGTCTTTTGTATACCTACTTACCGCTATGGATGGCCGAGGTCGCTAAGCCGTGGACTCGTGATCGGAAGGTCTGGGGTTCGATGCCTGCCAGGATCGTCCTTCTTGATTAAGGTTTTTTCCAGGTTTTCCTCAGTCCTCATAAATAGCAAATGCCGGAAAGGTACCCTAAACTTAGGCCTGGAACGTTTCCTTACTTTTAAAAACAAAAATCCTCTACAATTATATCATTTCATCTCATGTATAATCTGTGTTCCCCGCCTGTGATGCCTTAGTAGTAAATAGGACGTTAAACACTATTAAAAAACTCTTCTGCCAGTTCCCAATTAAATGTTCATCATCCGCTCCGTTCTATGGCCTTCGGCAATTTTGCAGCTCATAGACATCCTTAAAGCTATCCAAGAATTGTGTGGCATTATTTAGTGTATTTTAATTAAGTTAAAATGTATTTAACTATTATTTAATTATTTATTAAATAAAGGTAAAATGTATTAAATTAGATTATTTTGTTTTTAATTAGGTCGACATATATTTGATTAAGCTGAATTGTTTTAAATATTATGCTAGAAGTGAAAAGAGGGTATAAATATTGTACTCAGTACAGCGAATCACTTAAACTCGTACTTTTGAACATGGTTGGTGAAAAATTAAAATGTAAATTTAATAAATATTTATATATTTAAAACGAAAATAAGAAAGAGAAGCAGAATTATTTGTAAAATTCATCTGGTATGTAAAAACAGTAGCATCAGACTGCATTGTGAAACCTACCATGAAGCAAATATAAGCACTTTTCAGAAGATTAAACATTCATTCACAGAATATATAAAAATTGGCTTTGTCTTTTATAAATTCTGCTTATGTTATGTATAAGTACTTATTAATAATATTAATTACAGGAAATGAAATGGTGTCAATTTGTAAGCAATAAAAATCTCCATTTTATCATATTGTAAAATAAACAATCTGCTTTTTATTTATTATGGTATATTAATTTTCTTTCAATCTCTTATTGCTGAGGAGACAGATACTTCTTTACGGATAATACATATGTTAGTGCTTAAAATAACCAAAACATTATCCGTTTACAGAGGATTGCTTCATTAAAGAATGCTTGATTGATATCTCATGAAACGTCTAAATGCAAAGAATTGCAATTTTGACGAAATTTCGCAAAACGGATTGTGAGTTAGTCCAGAATTCGGAACAGCAATTGTAGGAATTTTGGAGCATATTCCGGAGCTCCCTATGAGAACTCAGGCATGTCGGATACTGCAAAACTTTCTACGTCCCTACCTGAACTCTTCGAAATATTGCACGAGTGTGCCGTATGTGAGCGAAGTATATAAGTTGCCATGCCCCCTACCTTAGAAGTTACTTTTCATACAAAATTTAAAATTTTCAAAACTTATAAATCCTTATTTTCAAGGTAGCCTTATTTCCACCCTTAATATTGGCAACAGAAATAAAAGCAGAGGAAATAGCAATATTAATGTTGATGGTAGTAATGTTCAATAAAAAGTGTTATTACTGGATATTGTATCTTTAAGGTTTTTCACTAACATTCATGTCTACATTTCATTTCAGTTGTTTGTGGACATAATTTTTTTCTAGGGGAATGTGATTGATATTCACAAAATTACTTAGATAGCCTTTTTTGCATTTTTTGGTTTAGACGTTTTTTCATATGTGTATTTTTTACTTTGCAGTTTGTAAGTAATCACAATTTTAGGTTTTGGATTTGATTCTCGTTATTCCATGACGTTAGATTTTCTTGCAGAGGTATTTGTATAAGAGACTAAAGCAGTAGAACAGACAAATTATAGATCTGGGTATGTTCAGTTCACCAGAATGTTAAAAGGCCAAGGCAATAGGGCTCTATTAATAACTCCCGCTTGAATGCACCAGTAACTAATACAGTTAATCTGAACATCAAATTCAAAGTTCAAAGCACTTGATTAAATATTCATCGTTAGAGGGCAGTATACCTAAACATGTTTCATGCACATGACGTGCTATTAAGGCGTTTAACAGCCTCGCTAGTACACAACCGTTAAAACTTTCGTGCATATTTTTCATCAAACGATTTTAGGTGGGTGTGATAAACGTCCCTGCATGATACATTAAACCTGTCCACGTCAAGTTACTATGCACACAGTATAAATTTTATGAGTCTGTTAACACCTTAAAGTACAAGTATAAGAACAGGAACTTAACTATAAACTTTGCGGGTTTTGGGCCGTGGTTTACTGGGCTCCTTCTTTTCCCCAGCCTTTCTTATACATCTACAGTAGACATCTCCAGTGGCAGTGACGAGGTCGAAGTGTTCCAACGGAGGTCTCGACGGAGACAAGCTCGGAAAACATTGTTCCTAGTGATGACAGCGGTTGTGAAAGCCTATAAGAACTTTGACGGGAGCTTAGGTTGTAACTGTAATAATGGAATGTTATTTTATGCACTTCTAAGAGTTTAACCAAATTACCAGCTAATCTTATGCGATAATATTTTATTATTTATGAAAATAAATTAAAACTACGGTTCATGAAAATAACATTTACCATGTAAAATGAAACAAAATAAGTCATGGTGGAGAAAATTGATTCATTTCAAATTAATGTCTATTCCAAAAATGTTTATAAATAAACCATGATGTATATATAGCTTTGTAGCTTTAATCAAATAATTAAAAAAAATTATGCTAAACACTGAAACGCTTTCAAAAAGAAGTGATTCCAATCAGTAGCAAAACTATATTTTGAATAGCATGAGAACTTTAATAAAGAGCAATAATGAAATTTAAGCCAAGCAATTGTTAGAAAGGAACAGGTGATCCCTATAACATTCAAAGAGATAGAATTCCGCTATTGAGATGGCAGAGAGAAAATTAAGACAAGGTGAAGATGTTAAGGTGTCATGGAATGAAGGTAAAACGTATGTTAAAATGACCTTAGCAAAATAACCGAATTAATTTTAAAATACTTGGAAAAACATATAACTAGGCCCCACTCCATTTCTATAATAATGCTTCTGCATTCCTGAGATGTGTCACTGAACGGATGAGGATGACGCTGAACCGGATGAGCTGGAGTAATGATTAGTTATTTGATGCAATGACCACCAAGATTTTCGGATTTGAATGTGTGACTTCTTCCTGCTAGAATACTTAAAGAGACAATGTATATGTGACCCTTTTGCTCCGAGATGTCGAGGACCTCAATTAGAAAATTCTGAAAATATAATGGGAATGATGCGACACGAGTTATGAATAGCTTGTGGATATCTGCCAAATCACAAAAGGTGCCTCATATTCAAACACTATAGTATACAGCAATCCTGGCAAGTTTCTCTTTTCAGAATGCTTTACCTAAGAGAGTTATATCACTAGTGAATTTTCTGTAATTACAGTTTGAAAGCATTACCGGACTTATTGTAAACCCTGGATAATTCAGTGCCTTACTGTAAGGCATCAAATATATTGCTGACAGTTTTTGGTAAATATTTGTGCAATTAAATATAAAATGGGTGAATTTTATTTTACCCTTGTCTAAGGTCACTAATTTTTTACTATTATATTGTGAATGATTGGAAATTTATTATCTTTGCTGTTGATTCCCAATAGAGGCTGACACTTTGCTAAAGCTAAATATTTAATTATAGCTACAATAATTACTCTGAGTATATTAAAATTTTATATAAAATAGGCAGTTTAATAAGATTTCATTGCTGTATGTTCTTAGGCTTTTTGAGATAACTTGGTGAAATTTTCCTCGGCGGAACTTTTATATTGGACATTAAATTATTTTATAGTGGGACAGAACGTGGGACTACAGGAACAGAAGTGAATTCTGGGAAACCAACAGGCGCTTACCTGCTCTCTCTCACTCACATTTCCTTCTTTCATTATTTACTTGGAAATATACGCTTACGTTATTAGTTGTCAGTTTTCAAAAACGCCAATTAAACTATTTTCTACAATGAAATAAAATTATAAATATATTATATGCAAAATTAGTTTCCTAGAAATTAATGCAGTAAAAATCTGGTAGATACGGTCATGAATAGACTGAGCGTGAGAAGTTAAAGAGCATGTATTAATAAATAAGAGTATTTATTTTAATGCTGAACGTATCATAGATTAGCCATTAACATTTCTCTTGGAGGTTTATGGTCGAGGATTAAAAAGGAGTGCTAGTGAAGCACAGGGAGGCCAGAGGACCCTCATTAAGAGCGGAAGGAGGTCCAAGGGAATTGCAGGCGCCACTTAGTTCTCTCTTCGTGCTTACTCAGTTTGTGCACGTCCTCTTCACCCCAGAGGTTCCCGGCACTCGCACCCAGACCGAGGTTAGACGAGAAGAGTCAACACACTTTAAAAGAAGACACGTGCGTTTTCAAGGGTCATTCAATAAATAAGTTTTGCGTCTGGCTAAATGAGACAACTTTAATGACAGTTATGAACTAGGTACTGAAAGGCATGCATATGACAGTTGCCTCAGCACAGTACACTGGATACCTATGCAATTAATCTCTGATTTGGTCGTAAGAGAGCGGTTTTGGAGAAAGGTTATTTCTTATTTTTATGGCTTATTCAATGTTGATTTAGGCTAGCGGACCTATTTCATTCTCATACCTTCTAACTTGTTCTACTGCAGAGCTCACTCGATTGACGAACTCGGTTTTAGAGTTCGTAGGTGCGTTTATACAAATAAATGAACCTTTTTTTAATTTTCTGGTCTAGTTAAGAGTCAGCTAACAAAGCAAACTAGATATATAAAATTGGTGCCTACCTGCTACAAAATCCCTGAAATAATTACTTATCTTACTTTAGTTGACAAATTTATATTTTAATACTGATACTTTTCACAGACATGTGTTCTGAACATTTCAAATACAGACTGATGTATTAAAATTAGTATCTTCCATTTGTTGATTTCCATGGTTTAAACACTTTAACCCCAGGGATTAAAGGATCGAAAGTCCTAAAGATCTAGCAGTGTGAAACTCGGGGAAAGTTTAGATTAATGAGGAGGAGCCTCATCTTGTTTACAGATGATATTTTCATATATATACCGTGATTGCAACATCTGCTTATTCTGAGATATTAGAGTATATTCTTCAAAGAAATATTGACCTGCCATTCATTTATGTATGTGTCAGCTCACTACTTGTAACCATCTGTCTGTCATGTTTGTTGTCAACATAAACCAAAAGGTTGCCTGGTTTTAATTGACCAGGAGTTGCATCTGCCTTAACTCCAATTCTTGGGATTGTTCAAGAGTGAATTACATCTTTTGAAATTTTGTGAAGGTTCATTATCTCTATCCTAACATAACCAGGAACATGGAGCATTAACCTGTTTTACTTTCCGTCGGTCGCAAGAGTATCACATTGATACAAGCAACCGTTTTTCTTCCTCCAAATTTTTAGTTTATATTGTTGTAGTTTCAATGTTATAATACCTTTTTTTCATACTTAGAGCAGATCAGTATTGCAATGACTGCTAAACTAGTGGCCTGTGTGCAAATTTTCGCGCTTTGTATCACATTGATACAATGCGACCTATAGCATTACTGCTTTATCGACTGATTCTAAATATTGTTTTGTAGTTGAATGCAACAGCGCAGAAGCGACTGTATAATTTAGAAGATCCAGCAGATTTAGAAACTGTTTTAAAATTAATCGATGACAATGAAGATGGCGATAATTCTCCAATATTTAAAGATTCTGGTAATGATACAGATACAAAAGATATACTCGCAGAAAAACGCGTCGGAGATTCAAGTTCGGAAGAGAGTGGAAT
Organism: Metallyticus violacea; assembly: GCA_030762175.1. Lineage (NCBI taxonomy): Eukaryota > Metazoa > Arthropoda > Insecta > Mantodea > Metallyticidae > Metallyticus > Metallyticus violacea. The sequence continues at coordinate 116,937,161 of CM060833.1, forward strand.
TGACAAGGAATTTGACCGAAACGATAAAAATTAAGTGGTTGAAAGTACTGCGACAAGCCAGCTGTTGCAGCAGACTTATTCTCAAGTGCTTTTGCTTTGGGAACAACTTGTACAATGTGTCGTAGTGTCAAAAAAGTATGCAAATGTTCTTGTTTTGTCCACATAGCATTTTGATGATACCATGAAACTGGTGAAGCTGCCAAACATGAGTTCATTAACTTATTATAAGGCAAAATCAGAGGTTGACTTGTTGATACACTGTGTGCAGCTTATAATGTTGCCAGTAACACAGGCCCGTGGCCAATGGTGGTCTTCTTTTCGCTGTTGAATATTGCAGGCATAAACTTCCTGATAATCTGGACTGAAAGTAGGCTTGAGGACATGAGACGCGGTTGTTGCTTAGAAAGTTTCAAAAATGAATTGCTAACACTACAACAACTGCAGAGAAGAAGCGTTCAGACACAGGGCTGCCTCGAACTTTAAGCCCATTGCAAAATCATTTGAAGGAGCCGGACCAGCAGATACTACCCTTGCACCCTCTGCTACAAATCCCATAAGACAAAGCTGACAAAAACTGTAAGCTATGTATCTGTGATTATCGTGATACTGCAGTATGTACCTAATGTTACCCTCGGCTTTTCAAAGGAAGGCAATTTGAGTGACAACTAAACCTACAGATATGCACAGTACTAGTTGGCATGTTATCATTTTGAGGTGTATAATGCAGGTGCAGCTTCACTGCGGTTTGTGTTTACTCCTGATTGTTTTTCACTGTGTCACGATTCATTTGAAGCTTTTGTATCCTATATAAAAGTCGCGTGTGATGTCCCTTTGTGCTATTAGTTTAGTGTTTGAATATTAACAGCCATTAACAATTGCTAATAATAGTCGCCGAAATATGTATATGATATATTTTGTAAAACTCGTGTATCAGCTTGATACCCTGTGAACCATGGTGTTATTCAAGTTCAGCTAATTTTTCATGATTTCTCTCATAAAATAACAGTGATATTAATGTGTATCTGAAAAAGTAATACCATATAAATTCCATTGGGAATATATTTAAGCAGTAAAATAAAATAAATACCAGAAAATTCATCCAGAGTATTATTTGGCTAAAGTAAATTGTATCACTTTGACACAATGCGACTGATTCTTACCATTCTAATGTTGCGACCGACGGATGGTTAAGTTCGGAACATCGTTGTTCATTTCATTGAGAAAATGCTATATTCAGAGCTTATTGCCTGAGCGAATTGCACGTAAACTGAAGATAATTCTTTAGATTGTGTTTATTTTGTTTTGTTTTTATTTAATTTTAATTTGTTCAAGGCCTAGTTGTACAACACAGACAAGCACTGATTTCTTTGAACTCTCTAGTTAGCTCTACTGTTCATCTTTATTAATTAGGACGAAATTCACGACGAATACGAATCACACACTTAAATGTTACAAAACATAAAATACATATATTTTATAATGTTTTGTTTATTGCCACTTTGATTGCATTGGTGATCTGTAGATTGTGAACTGAATACTATAGGTGTAAGACTGTAGGGATGAATGAAATTAAGTGATATAATGATGGCGCAAATGTGTTCGAAATTCTTGGCGCCTTAAGGCTATCTGTAAACGAAAAACTCCGAGAAAACCTTACCCAGGCAAATTGACCTGACCGTAATTCGACTCAAGACCTCCGAATTAGTAATCGCAAATGCTACCACTAGACAATGGAGGCGGTCTTTAATATGTTCCGCTAACCTTTTGCAAGCTACTATAGTAAATTACCGCCCCCTTAAGCTTGTAGTTGGCTTTGCTGGCTTCAGATCGGGTGGTCCCGGGTTCGATCTCTGATACCTGCTTCGACCTCGAAAGCCACCTGATAGTCAATGCTGCACTGTCGTAAGACAGAAGTAGTTGAAGTCTGTGGTAACATGCTAGGACTATATTTGGAAGAGTTTAGTTTCTCTGAATAACTGCTTCATATTTTTAGCATATTCTCTTGCAAAGATGCCAGGGCTGGAAAGAAAATAATGGAAACATGTTCATATGCAGCAAACCATTTATTTTAGAACTAGGAAACTTCTATTTTCCTTATATGCAAACACTGCCACATTTATCATCTGCTGCCACACTTCTGGAAGACGCTGATCACGGGTATATAAGCCGCGTTTGTGGTGTCTGAGGAGCGCACGTGTTGCTTGTTTTGATTTCTGCGGCTACCTCCATTGTAGTCCATCGCCCAACTACCTCCAGTCGGTCCTGGTGGTGTAGTGGTTACCATACTTGCCTCCTAAACCCAAGATCGCGGGTTCGAACCCGGCTAGGACCGATGGATTTTTTCGGGGCGTAAAAATCCTAAGTATGGCTTCTTTCGGAAGGGAAGTAAAGCCGTGGGTCCCGTTCGTACATTTACGGCATGAAAAAGAACCTCAAGCCTGAAAGAGAGGCCTCTGAGCAAAATTTGTCGGCCGTTTCACGCCCTGGACGCTGATGACCTGAGATGTTAAAGAGCGTCCATACATAAATCAATCAAAAAAAAAACTACCTCCAACAATGATTGGATCTAATCAACGTAATCCGTTTAGAGGACAGGCTGGCCTGCATGTGGTTCATCTTCCACACTCACGTTCCTATCGAAAGATTGACACCCAAACGGACATCATCCGATGTGGTAAAGTTTCATTGTGATAAACTTCCCTGAGATCTGCAGGGCTGCTGAAAACTGCTCACTTTTAAAAACATTGCTTTAGGCCAGTAATTGATAAATTTTGTACACCCAGTGCACTAATGACGTTGAAAGTGCTGAACAGCTGGGCATGCGGAGAGCTACAACACTATCGTATATGTTCATAAACAGCTTGGTAATAGTGCTGCCTCTGTTCTTTTGTTTTTTGTTTTTTGTTTTTTTTTTTTTTTTTTTCTTTCCCAGACTCATATAACATTTGATGCTAGACCACATTTCGCGAAAGCAATATTTTTTCAAGAGAAATTCATTAATTCTCGTATTAATAGAGATAGTTTTCTTTTTTCTTTGAGTCATGTACATTCTAAATGCCATCACTTTTCTTCTTTTTCATTTGAATGAATTAAATGCAAACTATTTTACAGCCTTGAAGAGTAATAGAGTTCGAAGTGTATTAATAACTTCATTAGCTATACATTTTTCAGGGTCCCAAAGCGATTCTTACACAGCGCCGAAAAATATCAATCTACGACATGACGTGTACATACACAGGATCGAATTAGCCCGCGGACCGTTACGTGGTAATGAGATGCATTCCGGACTGTGCTCAAGCGTGACCGACAGACAATGGTTTACATTGTTACGGCTCATACGTCATGTCAGCGTGATGGTTTTTATCGGCGAGGCGCAAACAATGCCAGGTCTCATTACGGCCAGAAATCCGAGATGGATGGGGGCATTATGCATCACGAAGGGGAAGGAACCTACCTCCTTGCCTTCCCCTCCTCCACACGCAAACAGGCTGGCCGACCTGATAACACGAAAGGTGTGTTAGTATGTATTACATGCTAACATAATCCATCTGTTCGATTACTGCAAACCAGGGGTCCATAAATATTCAATTTGTACCAAAGAAACCTGTTCTGTAGATATCAACACCTCGGGTAAATATGTTTCGTCTACTAAGTATGCGGGTCGCACATCACTGGTCTCATTACTTTTATATTTAAACAGTTTATTTTACCATTCTTTTTATTCTTATTTTGTCAGTTAATTAGTCTTAGCCGTAACCACTCGAAGCCTCTCCGCTCTTTCGTTATATTGTTATTCGTGTATCCTACATCAATGGATTTCTCTTTGTGGCTTTTAGTTTAATTGGCATGAATATTTAATTAAGTTTCCTTTAAATGTGCATTAATATTTGCAAACAGCTCTGTACCAACGATAAAAACTAATAAGCATCACTCGCATATATATACAAAGTGGAAGGAAACCTTATACATGTCTTCTCAGTATGGTAAACAAAATTGCAATAAAACAGTTTTCATACTTAAACGATTTCATATAAAACTTTCATTTTGAATTAACGTTTAATGCAACTCTTTTTAAAGACTTTGCAATGTTATACGCTGTAGCTGGCAGCTAGCTACTTAATCTTATTTTTTAGTGTTAGATAAAATGTATATAACCCGATTGATTGCTTAAAAAGTATTTTCTAAAATTCACCCATCAGCTCCAAAAAGGTAAGAGTGAAAACTAGCAACTTTGTAGGCAAAAGTACTTGACAGAAACAAGACACAAACTAGGAGGAATGAAGCATTACTCTTTTCATTCATTTTGTTTTGCCTGGTTACCATGTATGCTTACTATTTTAGATATAAATGTTATTATCATTTACAAATTTCCTTTTCTCTCAGTTTCTTTATTTTCAACATTGGTAGCAAATACGCGCATGCGCACTTGTATGTGATGCATCTTTGTGATTTTGCAGAAATTTTCATTTAAAAGGAAAATAGAATTTTGAACTGGGTGAGCTTAAGACAACGAAACGATTCACATTCCATCTGAATGTGCGTTCTTCATATTCTTTCTTAATTTTTGTTTATTTTTATTGCTTGCATTGCACACATTATGGGCTGTTTCAGTCGAATATAGACAGTAAAGAAAACAATTACTCTTTCCTTTTTATGTCATTAGTATATTGATGAACTGCAAGGGAAAATCTTCTACGTTGCAACATTTCTATTTTTTTTTTTTTTTTTTTGCAAAAAAAAGTGGAATTATTACAAGTAATATCACGAGAGATGTGAGATTTCCGATAAATTCAGGAACGTAGTGAGTGAATTTATCTGGAAAGCTCAGACCCTTGAGTGATATTTATCAGAACTATTTCACGAATAAAATAAAAATTTAAATATAATGCCTCTATAAACTTGGCATACAAAATTGCAATAATTGTATGTTTGCACTTAATCTATTCAAGCAATCTTCCGACAGGAGAATGCTGATTGTCAGTAATGCCAAAATACGAGTTTAGGGCTAATTCATGAATAGGATAAGAATAAAAGTAATATATATGAAATTCGCGCACAGAATGTTAACACTTGTATGAAAGTTATACTTACAAAAATCTATTCTATTCAGAAACTGTAAGACGAAATAGACAAAAGTCGAGTATTACAATCGCTACCGCTCGATTTTCTAATACCAACTTAAAAAAAACAGATAATATACAGTGTCTGTATTTTTCTTTGTATTCTGTGGTTTGGAATTCCTAATGATAAGATCAATTTGCACATTTGACGCATCACCACAACGCTTTGAAGAAGCCTCCATTATGCGTGATGATTGTCGATTGTTCATGCTTTTGTTGCTATCAATAGTTCCCCACCGCCTCTAGCAAAAGTGGCCAGTGATGCGTGTTCAGGAACTATATAATGGAGGTATAGAATTGGCTACACTGACCACAAGACAAATGCACGTCGCGTGATAAAACGGATTTGATATTTTTTTGATAATTTCATTTCTTAATCCGGTTGTGATTGGTCAAAATTCAAAATTTTGTTTCGTTTCATTGGTCGCTTTTAAGATGATATCATATGAGTGAAATAGCCTCAGTAAATATTAGTTGTATCGAAAAAAAAAAGTATTTTAAAAGTTTTATTCATAATAATATCTCTGGACCGTGTGAATTAATGTAATCTAATAAGTTTTTTTTCCATACTGTGTCCACCTAGAAAAATACTTCTGTTTGTATTTTTTTGTTTAAATCTGTTTTTGTTACTTCGGATCTGGCGATAGTGAATGGGACGTTTCGTTCATTTTCGTTTCCTTTCTCCTTTCCTTTTGTGGACTGAAACAGAGAATGTGGTATGTGGAGTATGTGGAGTATGTGGTAACCGAGATCGTTGGTATTATCAAGTAAGATTTTTAAAGAATTTCTGGTATATCTGGTATCACTATACTATTGGATAACCATTTGTGTGCCTACATATGAAGTAGTACAGAAAGTGATTAGAAAACCGAAGTTATATATATGGTGCTTCATAGTATACTTTCAAACGGAACTTAGGTACAATTCTGAACACAAATCATATTTTTGTTACATTGTTTTCTATGTTGGAGAAGTGTACATTAAGTTGTGCAAGGACAGAAAATAATCTGAAATGAGAAATCCGGCTTTAATTCATTGGTCTTTTCTTTATTGTGATTTAAACATTATATCTGGAGAAAGTTTTCACCTTTAACACGGAGAAGAGAGACTTACTTAATTCTAACCAAGGTATGTTTTATATATTCTTTAAGCTCCTGAAAGGTTATTACTATCGAAAGTTCACGGAATGGATGCAGTGCACTTCCAGTAAGAATCTGTCTAAAGAGAAATCCATCATTTTGCCAGCTATAGTGCATGACGCTAGGCTATTAAGAATTTTCCAAGTACAGGAGTTAGCCAGTTTTATAGGATATTATTCCAAAGGAGAACTTTAAATCCTCCAAAGCTGTTTAGATCTACTTGTAGGGGAAAACTTTGAAATGGAAAAATGTTGAAGAGAATAGGGAAAATATCCATCTTCAACTCTGAAACAAAAGGATAAATCAATCTAAGGCAACTCCATATCTGTCATAAAGAAGAGCTATAGCTTCCAGTTATCCAGGTCCTTCTATTAAAACAATAATGAAAGTTAGTTCGTCTTACAATGGATAAAACACCATCTCTATAAATAGGACATTGCTCAATTCAATTAAATATTCTAAGAAGTTTCTTTCTTGAACCCATATTCGAGAAAGTGGTAAATTTCATATAAAATATAAGTGGTTAATGATTGTTCTGTTAACTAATACCAATGTAATTTATGTTTAATAAAATATTACAGACAAGAGATACTTTTATTGAAAATGTGGGAAATGGTCGGATTTCTTGAATTGTTCATAAAAATAATAATAATAATTATTATTGCTGCTATTAATTTTGTAGGAAATGCCAATTTTCGAAACTATACCATTTTGAATCAACAGTTATATTTATCACGATTTTCAAAATTTACAACATACATAATTGCAATTTAAAACTTTTTATAGCAATCATGGCATAATTTAATAAAGTCAAAATTTTTGCCGGCAATTTTCTAATATTATCCTGCGCTAAAAGTAAAAATAAAGATCTAGTGTTCAAAGCTGTATTATTTTACCCCGAATGCTGCAAAAATTCAATAACAGATGCATTATTAATGAGTAAATGAATTCCTTAGGCTTTTCAGGATGAATGAGAAATACTTCTCTGTTCGGATTGCAGACACTGACATCCGGTTCTAAGCTATTCGTCTGGCACAGATGTCAGTTCCTCTTTATAGGCAGCAACTGTTTCTTCTCTATAAGAAAACGGTGTCTGACTGAACTCTTTTTTGGTAAATAAAACTATAAGTGCGATAAACGTTTAATCTAACTAGCAAACTAACTTCTGAAACAACTAGTACATTTCGACAACGTGCAAGTTGATTTAAAGATACAGTCTCTTAAGAACCGATCTAAACTTATCTTTCTTATGAAAGTTATCGTATACAATTTTGTGGCCAACTGTGAAGCCCACACAAATACTTTTGGCAAGTTCGTGTGAGAATCATCAAGGCAGTTTAATGTGCTACGAACAACAATACGTAGTGTAGTACAGAAAAGGCTTCGTTTCAAATTTGCAAGTACAAGTCACGTCGTCAAGGATTGTTCGCTACGGAACAACATGCATGCTGACTTTGTTTGAAACCAAGGTCACATATTTCCCGTGATCTCATGGAACATGTTCGAAATAGACCGAAATTGAATGTTTGCTAATGAAAAACGGTATCATTGAACGGTTCTTCTTTACTGAAAATGCCATGAAAGGTGCATGTTTGAGCAGTTCATGTATCCTCAAGTAGATTACTTACAATCCAGCATTCGTTCGGCAGGATGGAACTCTCTCCTATGGACGATTCCTGCTTGTGAGTACTTAACTTATTTCCTTATGACTGGACCTAATTCAACGTACACATTTGCTGACTTCCACGTTCCCCGAATATTATTCTGCTGGGTTATTTTTATGCGAGTATGTGAGGGGTAATTGTATGTTACTGTGAAGTGGATGACATCTCAACATTAAGAATTCTCAAGTGATGCCATTACCGCATTGACAGTAGCCATTCTGGAAAGATGAATACAGGGTTGACGTTTATGTTACAAACGGCTCACATACAATTAACATACTCATTTGAGATTGCCTGATAAATAAGAAAATTGAGATATTCTTGCACTTTGTCTTTTGTAGTTTACTTATTGTAATGTTTTGAAATGCAGGAAGGTTGAAATTATAACTCTGTGTATTTAAGCGTTTACATTAATGCAACATAAGTAAAATCAGGTAAATGAACATATTGTTTGTTGTATTCAATAATTAATAAAAATGATTATAAATCATTCGGATATTCAATACAGCAGTAAAATATAGCTTTTGTTATATTTATCCTCTTAATTTAAGCCCAAAATTAGCTTTTGACATATTCAGTTATAAAATAAAGATGAATATATACAATAAGAGAACTAAGAATATCTGAGACAGATTTAATCGATGATGACGAATTATAAGTTCATCACGCACTGGAAGTTCGATAATAGAAATCTGTATATTTTGTTCCCTCTTCATTCTTTATGAAGATGATGCATGTTGCTCTTTTTAACTGTGGTTAAGGAAGTATTGTTCGAGTACCATTCCATTCTAGGACTTTATACAGAGTAATTAAAACGCTTACTACTTAGTATGTTGTGCGGAATGGCAAACTGTTCAGGAGTAGACACATGTCCGAAAAGTGCGTGTTTTGGGTTGAAGTAGACAGCACTTTGGATGTCAATTCCACATTTTTTTCAAGAAACGTCTACCAACAAAAAAAAAAAGTATCACGACGTGAATTTAACATTAAACGGATTATTATTGTCGATCTCCAACGTGATTATATAGCTACATCTGTGGTGCAAATATTAGGGACACGGTTAAGGACTTTAGTTGCTTATGAAGTATTTCGCACGCTGCAGGGATATATGCGGTAAGTCTCTCCGGTGCTGTTACACGAGTCTCTAAACGGCATCGTGAACTTGCACAACATACACATGTGTGTGGAAGAAAGCGCAAGTATTGCACAGTAATCAGCACAGGTTCAATGTTAACATGTTTGCTGGAGGGGTAGAGGTAGCTTATTGCACAAAATACTTCACACACAGCCAAAGGCTTTCACCGTGTGCCAATCTCTGCACCGCCGATATACGCTATGTATTCACGTTGGAAGTCGGCTATTCGAGTCCTCTTTTAAGTTAAATGCTGCATCTGTTCAGTTGGTGGAGATTTCTTTACAAAAATGCGGAATGTAATCAGAGCCCAAACCATATATTTCCATTTTTGGATCTCCTCTTGAAAGATTATCAGTTTACCATCTCGCACAATGTACTAGGTGTTGTAAGTAATTTTTGGTATCATCCGCTATTTTCTCACACATATGCTTCCAAATGTAGTATAGTACAACATATTTACATTTCTGAAAATAAAAGTGCACTTATAATGCATATGTGTGTGTGAGAGAGAAAGAAAGAAAGAAAGAAAGAAAGAGTGAAAGGGAAGGAGAAAGCTTGTTGAAATCGTTGTAACATTTTTGCGCATTTTTGTGCACCCAAATATTATCAACAGCAATTTCTTACAAACAAGACTAAATAAAACGTTTGAGGGTCTTGATAAACGTAACATTTTAATGGATTCCTTATACAAAAACGATAGCAATAGAATTACTGGATATAATGATCTTTGGCAAAAAGAAAGAAAAAGCTGAACCAGACATAAGAACGGAGTAATTGTAAGCATGCCTTGCGATGGCTTTTCTTTAGCAAATTAGGTAATAAGGAATACGCATATTGCATTAACAAGTTTTCACATTTCTTAGAATATTGGAATGATAGAAGACTGCTGGAGAAGCGCTTTCTCTCTTTGCAGAGGTGGTTCCTCACAAACAAGAACAAATACCCAGGACCAAGGAACCCGTGCGGAAGAACAGCAACAAGTAAGAAGGAGAGAACGAAAGAAAGGGGAAAATAGGCGAGATATCAAGTTCGACAAGAGCAGTTGCCGATCTCAGCCGAAAGACTCCGGTAATACGCGAAGGTTTTAGTTGAAGTGAAAAGATATAAGACGGTTAATCTCATAACTAGCACCTCTCTCCGTTGAATGCCGTCATCAATTTTTTGCTTCCCTTCTTTGAGTCAGTCTATTTAAGCGCTAAGCCTGGAGCAACTGATTCATTTTCACTCCATTCGTTTTATTGTTAGAAAATGCTGCACAAATGTCTTTTTTTTCTATACTTTTTTTTCCCCTTTTCCAAATACTTTCAGCCACATTCTCTCTTCTCATAGTAATGAGAAAAATTGAACTACTTTTGTAGTTATCAAATCACTGGAAATAATTTTTGACACATTTTTATTCCGATAATTACGTTATCCCATTCTCAGAATGTTCAATTTTCAGTTCATGCAGGATTGTGCAACACATTTTAGGCAAACAAATAGTTCTTATTTCTTCCTTCTTCTAACCATCTCTTTCGTTTTTATTATTTTTCTCTTATTTTGCTACATTATTGCCTTCTCCTTTTTCTTTACATCACAATAAAATACTTGCTTTTTTCCCTCTATTTCACTCGGTAAAATGTAAGGTTTTGTTGTTAATTTACTTTCTTTAGAGTAGATTACAGCGCCATATTATATTTGTCTAAAAGGGAGAACAAGGAATATATTGTTAATCCTCATTATTCAATAAATTAACAGGACCAAAGAAGATGTTCTTCTTATTTTTCTGTAGTTTCTTCAGTATGCATGAATATAACATGAACACATGAATATAACATGAACATATGGATATAATATGAACACATGGATATAACATGAACACATGGATATAACTTGAACACATGGATATAACTTGAGCACATGGATATAACATGAACACATGGATATAACTTGAACACATGAATATAATTTGAGCACATGAATATAACATGAACACATGAATATAACATGAACACATGGATATAACTTGAACACATGGATATAACATGAACACATGAATATAACATGAACACATGGATATAACTTGAACACATGGATATAACATGAACACATGAATATAACTTGAGCACATGGATATAACTTGAACACATGGATATAACATGAACACATGAATATAACATGAACACATGGATATAACTTGAACACATGGATATAACATGAACACATGAATATAACTTGAGCACATGGATATAACTTGAGCACATGGATATAACATGAACACATGGATATAACATGAACACATGGATATAACTTGAACACATGGATATAACTTGAGCACATGGATATAACATGAACACATGAATATAACTTGAACACATGGATATAACATGAACACATGGATATAACATGAACACATGGATATAACTTGAACACATGGATATAACTTGAGATCATGGATATAACATGAACACATGAATATAACTTGAGCACATGGATATAACATGAACACATGGATATAACATGAACACATGGATATAACTTGAGCACATGGATATAACATGAACACATGGATATAACATGAACACGTGGATATAACTTGAGCACATGGATATAACATGAACACATGAATATAACATGAACACATGAATATAACTTGAGCACATGGATATAACATGAACACATGGATATAACATGAACACATGGATATAACTTGAGCACATGGATATAACATGAGAACATGGATATAACATGGATATAACATGAACACATGGATATAACATGAACACGTGGATATAACATGAGCGCACGTGCCCACATGTTTATTTAAAAATGTTTAACTCCCATTTTGACTATCGGCGCATCACAGGCGGTGGGCACTGATGATACATGAGATGAAATGATATATTTGGAAAAGAATTTTTTAAAAGAAGGAAGCACCCCATCCTTCAATTTAGGGTACATCCACGGCTTTTTCCATTTATGAGGAAAACCTGGAAAAAACTTCAGTCACGGAGGGCGTTCCTGGCGGGATTCAAACCTCAGACTTTCCCTCACGAGTCCGCGCCTTAACGACTTCGGCCACCCCCGGCGGGGCGATATGCCTGAGTATGATTTGTTCAGATTTTCCTCCAACCCCATTATGATTAATGCTGGGTAACTTCAGGCATCGTTGGATTTTGAAGTTATTTGAATTATGGTGAATTATTTAATATAGCATCCCAATAAATTTGGTAGTGAATAATAGTACCGGATAAACTTTAAAAGGAATGTCCATCGTTGACGTTAAATGCTCACTTGATTGAAAATGCACAGTTTCTTTGTATTTTTCTCCTTGAAACAAATTAATTATTCAGAGTTTTCCTCCCATTTCCAGATATCATTCATCTGTATTTTCCATCATCTAGATTTATACAGTGAGCACTGTGTATGACATCAGCTTAGAGCTGCGTAGTACTCAGAAAAGTTGCGTTATAAGACGTTTATAAAATTGTATATTCAAATGAGTTTTCAAATAGTAAAAACACATAATGTTTACCTTCAAAGTGATACCAGATTATATATCACCGCAAATCCACTTTCAGTATCACATCTTCATCGACAAAGTCTGCCTTCGACGAGGTATCTATGAAAGTTAATGCTTCCATGCATACATAATACCTACATGAAAATTATGCAGGTCTATAAGCAGGAATTGAAACTAAGGAAAGCACAAGTACTTTTAAACATCCTATCCACTTCCGCACTTGTATAGTTCTGCTTCCAGACTTTTCAGCTTCAAATATTTGTAGAAAAAGCGTACTAAATCTTCGAAAATGAAGCTTCGCTATAAAATTCCGGGTTATTCAAAAGAAGCACATTAAAAAGATAGCATTACACATTTGTAGTTTAATTAATCACAAACAATCATAAAATACTAGAAGAGACACAGAATAAATAGAGGTAATAAAATTAACTAATAATAAACATTTGCGTGTTATGGGAAAATCAGTTTTGCAGTGAATTACGAATACCAGAAAAATTAAGCATAAAAACTGCAAAAGAGGAAGGGTCTGTAAACTGTTTGAATAAATCTTTAAAGGGAGTTTACCAAAAGGATTTAAAACATTGTCTTAAAAAAGAGAAGAGAATCACAATGAAGCAATTGATCGTCCATGTCGAAAGAATGAAGGAAGGAAGGAAGACTCGAATACTAAACTGCTATAAAATTGACAAGGACAAGAACTAATGAATCATCGGTCAGAACTTGGTTATTTTAGTTACAGTAGCTGAAGAGAACTCTTTCATAATATCAGGAAGAAAGAAGGGGCTAGAAAGTGTGCACAATACTGAGGTTATCGAAAAGAAATACACAAGGGAAAGGTACATTGACAAACCCCAACCAGTACGACAGATCAATAAAGCATTTGTGATCTACAGTGTGTTTCAAGATGAGCAGTAGAAGTGATGGCTCTGATAGCTATGTAGCAAATTGCTTAAAGCATCAAAGTTGTATTTGGGAAAAACAAAGGTTTCATGTCAGCAATAACTTTTCATTATTTTAATATCTTATTATTTAGTCAGTAAATAGAGAGACTGTGAGGAAAACCAATAAATTTTGCTCATAAAAAGTGAAAGTAGATCAACTAAATATCATTCCTATTAGAACATCTATACGATAATTTATGGAACTTAAAATGGAAACACAACTTTAGTATACAATAAAATCCACTATCCTAAAGCGAAAGAGATGCTGCAGGCTCTGCTCCCTGTTAATTGTACATTGTCATTTGCAAGAGTTTTCAAAATAACACAAGTTTCCAGCATTTTCCATGTTACCGACATATCGAGATTCTGTGTTTTCATGGAGAGCAGGCAGCTAATGTGAATTTAAACCGAAATAATTGTACTGTTCAGCATTTCAGTTATCTAACTAATCATTATATATTTGAATACATTTTCATTTGTAACCAACAATAGAGGATTCGTACCATGAAAAATGATCGAGTTTTGGTCATATAGAGCTAAGACGTAAACAGGATGTCGTACACACAGTTCGTGATTGGATAGGCATAATGCAAAAAGCATCCAAAAAACAAGTAATTCAATGTAGCTGAATTATAACAGAATATGGTTATTATTTATTTTAAGACAGCTTTTCTTTATGCTAAAGCTATAAAAATGGAACATGACATCTTATAAAATAATGTAATTATAGATCAATGTTATCATAACCAACAAGACATACAGAAACCTTTATAGTCAAAGGGAGAACTAAGTTTGATGAAACTAACCTGGAGATAATTTACAAAAATGAAAATCCTCTCACAGCTACTAAAACCAGGGATATTACAAAATATCTTTCCTCAAGTTTACACAAAAAATCCTATTTTCAAAGACATCCGAGACCAGTAAGGCTTTTTCCTCCCCCCCCCTTTTTTAGATTTATTTAAGTACACTTTCACATCTTTGGTCATTGGTTAAATATGGTAGGACTAAATAAAGATAAGAGATATCAGCAAGCAAAGTTTTGCTGTTACTTGTATGGTATTGTTGAGAAAATAAAGATTGAATTTATGCGAAGTGACTTAATTTGCAAGCGTCACTGCACTAAAAATGAGCATATCCCTCTTTCAAACCATAGTTTTAGTATTGAAATCACTATTACAGACTAAACAGCTCCATACCAAGCCAAGTCCAGAATTTACTTGCATTTATTACAAACAAGATACTTTTAGTTATTTTTTTTTATATTTTGAGATATTTATAATTAAAAAGGAATTTTATTAGGATAAAAATGGATTTCCAAGTTATAATTTTCAAAAGATATTCAGTATTTATTGATTTTCTGAAAACCTATTAAACTGTACTATGTGTTTCAATTAATGGTTTGCAATTTTAAATATTAGTACTATTAATAGAAATTAAAGTAATTATTTTGATGAACAAAGTCGGAAAAAATGGTAAAATTTGCATTACATTTAGCTATTAAGTCCGATAAAAGCTCATGGAATAGGAAGGTCATTCATTCATGTTAAAAGGTTCTAGGAAAACACAGGTGGCACCCATTAATCATTAAACTGGCAATCGATTGGGTATCCAGCATATGTAGTAAAAGTTGGATAGAAGACTAGCAAAAGAGCAGGCGTTTATAAAATACGCAGAACTTTCTTTGTTTTCCTTTGTATTTACATAACTGCACCATCTTTGATTTTTGCTGTCGTTCTATGTACAGTATTACTGTAACATAAAAATATGTTTATATGTGAATCTTTGAATATATATAAAAATGAAAAATAGACGTTTGACGCTACGTTAAAAAAAATATTAGGCAATTTTTAAGAGAAAACAATTTAACGAACATCTTATTGGATTTTAATGTGATGTGTAATAATAGACTTTCCTTGGCTATTGCTCATCACATTATAACAGGGCTTCTTCACTTTTCCATTATACATTTACTGAATTCTGTTGTGATGATAGTATGGCGATAATGCTGAAGGCATAATAAAACCTTTGATGGAAATATACTCATTAAAATATACATGTCTCTCTTGATGGCGCACTATATTTGAAAGAACTACCACACTAGCAGTTGTTTTGCTTGCATCTGAGGTTCTTTTTGCTTTCAAACTTTCAGGTTAATAATAAAGCGGACAATGGTAACTATATATAATATTTATATATTATATTAACTATAGGTTTTTAATTTTTTTATTAAAAATAGGAAAAATATACATTTAATGGGTCAAACATGCAAGACTTAATGTATGGTGAGGTTAGGTTTTCACATTTTGTATATATATATATTTGTGTATTATTTTAATTAATTATTATTTCTATTTGTATCTCTTGCTATAAATATTCTTTTTCGTTTTTTTTTTTTTTTTTTTTTTTTTTTTGCAGCGCAAAACTCATTTTCACATATTTCAATTTGTTACCCAAGTTTTATTATGTGAAGTTTTTTATGTTATTGTGACTATAATTTTTATTTCTATGCGTACGTGTCAGAGATAAGAACCTTGGATACTAAAGCGACATAAGCCTCTATTTCATTGAAAATACGAAATATGTAATGTTTAGGCATAAAACTGTTATTTGCAAGGTATCTTAAAACTGCCCAAACCATTGCTTCAAATAGGTTGTTCAAGTAAAACATAGTTTGCTTTTAAACAAAGATAGCCTTGAAATAAACAAAGAATTTTCTATCTTTGATTTATCGATTTTATTTGCTGATCATTCTAAACATAGCTGCAGATTGCACGATCCAATGTTCTACAACACGTTTAACTAAATTTTGTTACATATTACTCACTTGCAGTTTTGTGTTGATCTTTAACTTCACAATAACTATTGGAATGCTCAATCCTAGCCTATCATGTCAAATGTTATCGATTTCTGTTATTTATAGAAGCTGGGATTATTTGTATTCTTATTTAGATAATAATGATATTTAATGACCTACTTTAATTTATTTTTGTAGTATTTATGCATTTTTATTTGGAACTTTGAAACTTCACCCCAACAAATTACCCATCGTCTTATCAATTTATATCCTTTCTGATACTCAAATTCCTGGACTGGTAGCCTGTATCACTTTATGTGAGACTTTTGTTGCATTTTTTTTTCTCTTAGGGTGGGGCAGTCCTGGTAACTTAATATTGCATATTTTATTGTTGATGGAAAATCAGCTAGTACTTACAACTGGATAAATACGTTTAAAACCCAATTTTCTTTTAACAGTATTACTTGATACATCTTTTAGCTAACACAATCTTACTTTTCCCTCTCACTTCATTATGAACTCTACTTCTAATTCCGTTCCTATTCTATGAAATTACCCACAGGTATTAACATCTTTAGATGACTTCCCACAATTTACGGATCTAAAATAACTTATAGAGCTCCTATACTCTGAGCAATTCCTTTCAATATATATATATATATATATATATATAAATGAAAAATATTAATAAAGTAACACTATTAACAATGTAACAAATTAACAGTAATAATAAAGTTAGATAAGGATAGAACACTTAGATAAAGTCACACTTGAAATTGCTATATTTCGAACTACTGGAGTTCTTCAATGGCAAGAAGCTAGACCAATTACTTCTTGTCATTGAAGAACTCCAGTAGTTCGAAATATAGCAATTTCAAGTGTGACTTTATCTAAGTGTTCTATCCTTATCTACCTTTATTATTACTGTTAATTTGTTACATTATATATAATGTATACACACACACACACACATGTGTGTGTGTGTGTGTGTGTGTGTGTTGTACTTGAGGCTTGAGGCTTAAGCTATAAAAACACTCGCATATCTAAAATATTCTTAATGTATATGAAATTGCAGTTACATTATATATAACTTACCCTTCCGTACTATGATAGGTCATAATAATTTTACGAAATAAACTCTAGGATTCATTAGGCAGTACACACTGGTGGACTGCTGGAGATGGTCATTTAACAAATGTTCTTTCATCACACTGTATTTTATTATTATTATTATTATTATTATTATTATTATTAGAGGTAAGAATCGTAATAAAATCAATAATGTTTCATCTTATTCCTAATCTGTAATTATTTAATAAGTTTTGCAATCTTATGGCATTCAAAGTAAGTCGAGTAATTCAT
Organism: Metallyticus violacea; assembly: GCA_030762175.1. Lineage (NCBI taxonomy): Eukaryota > Metazoa > Arthropoda > Insecta > Mantodea > Metallyticidae > Metallyticus > Metallyticus violacea. The sequence continues at coordinate 116,954,821 of CM060833.1, forward strand.
TAACACTAAAACCTTCCGGATTATCTAGCTCGCAATAAACTAAATCGTTTTTAACTTTCTAAAATTACTTCATTGGTTCCTCATTAAGCTATAATTTAAAATTCTAGCCAACACACTCTTTGTGTTATTCATGTTGGTTTAAAAAACGCTGTTGCAAATACTAAAATTAATTTTAGAAACACGGTATTTTACAAGCGAAGTAATTAAATTTATATTACATGTGCAGCCCCGGAGAGAATACAGATACCTCAGGCTACGCTCATTTAAAAATAATATTTTTATTGCAGTTCTTTGTATAAAATAGACACTGTGCTTAAAAGCGGCAGGTTCTGCAATTCTAAAGTAAATATGTGAAATGTCAATAATAAAACAAGGGAACTAGGCATTTGTATTGACAATATGACGTCCTCTCAGAAGCACGAGACTAGCATTTGCAAAGGATAGACGTATTGTATTTTAAATTTCTGATTTAACTCTCTTATATGCTCGACATATACCAGCATTCGTATTTGGGCTTAGCCCGCACTGGCTTTGCTTAAATGCCGAAGTAATGTGACTGATGTAGAGGCAGCTACTGCGCTCGAACTGCCATTTACGGATTAATGAGGGAAACGTTGAATTCAAAGCGTTATTAAACTTAAATTCCTGCCTGCTGAAACACCACAGTCTGTTTCATATTCCGTTTAATGCATGCAATCCTGTAAAACACATCAGGAATCTTTCACCCTCTGGCTTGTAACATACGGAAGTATTTCCTTTCATTAATCTGTGCTTTATTTCAGGATCAGCAACCCGCAGCTATTCTCTTGCCATCGTTCAAGTTTATTAACCTAATTTCAAAAGAGAGAACCTTTCCCAAGTTTACCTGAACAATGAATGAAAGGGATCCATTGTTTTTATTCACGTTTTCGAACGAAGCTTCTCGCAAAATAAGTCATCGGGGAGATCACTGTGCTTTCAGATAGCCTTAAAATGTTTTTATTTGCGTTTTCGAACGAAGCTTCTCGCAAAATAAGTCATTGGGGAGCTCACTGTGCTTTCAGATAGCCTTAAAATGTTTTTATTCGAGTTTTCGAACGAAGCTTCTCCCAAAATAAGTCATTGGGTAGTTCACTGTGCTTTCAGATAGCCTTAAAATGTTGGTAGTGATTCTAAACTGACAGCGCTATTTTGTGAGTCGGTGAGAAGTTCTCATTAAAATCAATGCATTTATTATTATTGCCAAGGTGGCTACTGTTTTTAAATCGTTGTCTTTTCTAATATGTGAAAATGCGCTATTTAATTATTCAAAACAAGCAGTTCATCAAGGTTTTTGTTTTACAAATTTTTGGTATGCCATTGATGTTTCTTTATTACTTCTGTTTCTATGTTATATTTTACAGAAAGTACAGTTGCTGATAAGATACAGTTGGTGTTTATATGCTAACCCTCAGTAGTAGATTGGCACAATTGTGAAAAGAAAGAAAACCCTTTGATACATGATTAAACTGAAGAAAAAATAGGTTGATTTGATATGTTTAGTAAGTCGATAAAAATTTATATGTTTCTGGTACATTTCTTTTTATTTAAAATAATAATGTAGTATAAAGTAATATAAATGATTTAATGGGTTTCTTAATTATGCAAAGTATATGACGTCACAAGTAATGTCACGCGCGTTCGCCAATGACAGACGCGCAAGCTTCCTTCCTCCTTGATTGGCTTGCCAGTGCATATAGACAGGAAACGTCTCTTCTAGCTTTCGAACACGTCACCTTCTTGTGACTACATTAATTTGTTCACGAATCGCGTAAAATTCCATTTTCTTTATTTCGTTCTTTTTGTTACTAAATTAGTAAATAAGATTTAGTACATATTAAATTTTTCGAACAATGGTTTTTTGTCTTGATCTGTTGATAAGTGCAGTGTTTCATGACTTAGGAGGTGTTCAATTTGACTAAGGAAAATATATATTTTGAACTCTTATTAACTATTTAAAATATGTACATGTTTTAAACGTTTCACTTTAACTTCTTGCTTATTTTCTTGGCGTAAAATTATAAAGTTGCAAAATATATAGCATGGATGTAATATTTCGCGTTGAACTACTTTTTCTTTGTTGTTTGCATTTTAAAGTGCCTCTAATCAATTCAGTATTTGCTTTGCCTGATTTAATGCTATTATGTGCCAGTATACAATAACGTTTGCAATGGTTAAGCAACATTTTACGTCTGTATATTTTTCCCTAACGACCCAGGTTCCAGTACGTTATCTGTTCTCGGGTTTTGTCTTCCAAGGAGTGTTGGATGCTCCTTCTATGTTAAGAAATGAAATTAAACTGAACATCGGGAAGAGGTATGTGGGAAGTATAGGCGCAATCCTTCTTTTAATTTTCCATCGCAATGAGTTTACGTTATTGTCACGAGTGTTGCGATAATTTATCATTATAAATTCATACATTTTTCCATTAATTTTAACACTCTATTCGCAGTGTGCATTATATAGCATATACAGCTAGCTATTAGCGATATATTGTTGACTAAACATAGATTTAGCAAAGTTGTAATAGATTGGGTGCTAATTGTACGTTCAAGTTACTGCTTAAACATGTTCTTTGTGCGAAATCATGCTGAACTTGCCTTAATTTCGTTTTTTTCCTCCATATTATTGACTTTATAACAGATGATATTTTATCAATATTTAGCATCCTGTAATCTAAAGCTTGTTAAAAACTAGAAATTTGAATTTTAGACATGAAGAAGTTAGGTTTTGTTCTTCTAAATTAAATTGTATAGCGCGATTGCAGGCAGCATAAATTATATTTTTTTACGATAGGTATTGGGAATAACAAGAGCCAAAGATTAGGCAAGAAATATTATTTATATCACAGGGATGACAGCTTAGGAACATGTAACATAGGCCTAATCCTTGCAAGGGAAGAGAAGAACAATTAAATTGGGAAAGTACTAAAATAGACATCAAAACATATATTTAAAAGATCAACACAGAGGTATGTTTTATCACATATCAAATATAATATTATTATTTATTTTTTCCATCGTTTTAATTAGTAGCAAGTAGGTCACCATGATTTTTATAAACGTGCCTTTTCTAAGTTCAAACAACTTCAAATGCTAAAAATATTCTCCGCTGGCACTGATGTAACGGAAGTAAATTTAAATTTTGTAACACTTTTAATGTCCACTTGTTTTGGAATTTATTAATTTACCCCAAACCATAACAGCATACCTAGACTTTTTTCACAACACTTGCTCTGAGAGATGTCTCCTTGCAGTGCATTGCAGCTTTACTGCAGAAATTTCACCTTAATGCAAGCCAGATCTCGATTTGTAATAATTTCTTCAGCAGTTCCCTCACAGCTGAAACATGCGATGCACTCTCAACCATCGATTTTTTATCACAAATATGCAACGAGGGAAGGTGCTTTACAGAAAAATTTTTTTACGCTTTTGATATCAATGATTTCCTTCATGGATATTAATTTCTATGTCTGAGATGCTCGAGTAATACAGGTGAATTAGATTAGATTTAAATAGAAAATTTCCAAAAGAATTGAGGAGTGTACCATGTAAGAGACACCGTCAATACAAAGGAGATTTTTCTCCGTTAAACACTGCGAGGATGTGGCAATTGTAAACCTTGTTCACCAGTGATTAACTTTCTTATCAAGTTTATTGACATGTAACAAATGCATAAGGGAAGTTTCAATTTCGTTCAACTTACCTAAAGCTACATTTGCAATGTATGTGTGGCAAGCATTTGTCGTTTAATCGGCACTCGCCCAAATGCATGAATCACCATGTCCTCTCAAATAGCAACTAATGTTTTCTGGTGTTCCAATTCCAAATATATCCTTCTGGTTGTTGATTCGTTTGAAATGGATTGCTGGTAGAAACTGCATGCAGAGAGACCCAAAGTTTCACAAGCCAAACCCCTCTTATGACGATATTTCGTCAACTACTTGGCTTAGAATAGTGCAAAAAATCTATTGACATGCTAATCCCATACATTTTATATTCTTGAAGTCAATAGGCATTGTTCCATTTGAAAAAAAAATACGCTTAGTAATAATTTTAAATGTTGTTAGATCTTTTATGGGCTACCTTGATGAGCTCTTGTCTGAAATTTAAGTGAAAATAGCGCATTAATGTCACTTTTCCTTTCATAAACATTCGCAGTGATAATTACAGATTATTTATTTTGTATGTATAGGGTGATTCGCAATATATTTTTGTTACCCAAAAATTGACCCATTTTTTAATTAAAATTCTCTGAATGTTATGCTACTTATTTCATAAAATATAGTTTCTAAAATAAAATACTCATTTAAATGCAAAGATCTTTGCTATGTCTTCCAAATATGTATTCTTTGTTTTCAGTATCGAATAGTTCGCTAGCTTTAAAATTAAGGTAAAAGAAAATAAAACAACTCCAATTGGCTTAAAAGTAAATTTATTCACGCAATAATCAATTCTATACTGAAATTAGGCAAAATCACAATATTTATATATGAGTTTAGAACTGAACATTTTACAGAAATTGTTAAAATAGAACATTTCGCTCAGAAACCAAGTTTTTGATTTTAACACATTTTGCACTTACTGTTCACGATTGTGGGGCACATCAATATGGAAGATGTAGTCTTTATAGTCACATCCTCGACGTTTACACATTATAATGTGTACCATAGCCTGGGAATTGATTAGCTCATATTATGAAATTCGCCATTATTTAACTGTCCTGGCACTCTGAGCGTTTCTTTTTATATAGTAATGACTATATTCTATATGTTTTTATGGCTTACGCGTTCAAACTTATTTGTGGTAATTTTTTCCTCATTAGTTCAACAAACAGAGTAAAACAAGAGTGATGAAGGGGGGGATTCTATTTGGTATAGCGTTTCCTAACGCTTACAACTAAGTGCATCTTCCAGAAATCCCGTTCATAAGCACTAGAGATCCAAATGGCAGTTAATATTTATGGGAATCTTTATTTATAGATTGAAATATGATAAAAACGAGAAAAGAAAACTGCCTTTGTTTTATTGCGATACGATCTCCTAAACACAGCCATTTAAATAACTGGTCTGTTTAAATATATTATAATAAATTATATGCCAAACATTTTTTAAATTTTACAAAACTTTGCAAAACAAATTTCATAAGAGAGATAGTCGTCTCTGAGAACTTTATGATCTGCCTCCTCTTTGTCATTTGCTTAATGTGTTTTCCTTACTCCACCATTCTCAATCTGTGCACCTGTTTCAGATGAAACACCTAGTATTAGGTGGTAGTCCATTTTCTTCGTTTTGCAGCGAAATATCTGGTGGCCGTGGTGTGGTGTGGTGGCGCACACAAACACGACAGGCTGCAGTCTGACTGCGGCCCAAATTAATTACGAATCGAGGGGTCGGGGCGGGGAGGTTATCTATAGGATTGGCGGTTAATGGTTTATGGGTTATACACCGCCCTGCCGCTGGCTCCCCTTTTCTGTGCAGCAAGAGGCTCACGGTAACCGTTAGCGTAATGCGGTGTAACAGGCAAAAACCTTGTACAAACAATGGTAATAATTGTTATGTGTGATTACGCTTTTCAATACATTTATAAAATAGTATTTGTTTGTTCGTTGTAACATGAAAAGCGTGAACGTAAACATATTGAAGCAATCAGCTGTTTTGATTATTGAAATATATATATATATATATATATATATATATATATATATATATATATAATATTAACTGTCATCTGTGATTTAACGCACTAATACAAACACTTTTTCTTAAGCTTTAATACTTATCAAGCAATTTATATCTTTCTGATTGATCTGAAGTTTTTAGTTTTTATATTCAGTATGGTGATAACGCAGATGTGGGAAGGGAATGCAAAATTTTACTTTAAGCTACCATTCAAATATCGGTTTTGTGAAAGAATCCGGTATTTTCATTTTAGTAAACATTGTTACATATTATTATAGGTGACCTTTTTATTGAAAGAACCATTTCGATCCACAGAACAGCAGCAGTTACAATTTGATAGTTGCCTTCGTCACACATTTGACGAACAATATTATGCGGATTTCTTCACGAAATATGTGTACCAAGCGACTGACTCAAAGATATATGGTGATTTAAATTACCCAGAAATGTGATTTTTTTTATTTAACAGGTCCTTTCTAAAATTTCTACAGAAAGAGTGTCCTAAGCAAAATAGAAGCTTTCTGTCTGCAAGCATAAACTATAAAATATACGCAGAAGGAGCTGTACTCGTATATAATAGGTAATTAAATTGACTTAAAATATCTTAAGTATTTTCTTCATATATTTTTGCTCATCTTTTTAAGTTTAAGCTTTCAACTAACCCAGTCAAACTTCATTTCAAAATAAAGGTGATCTGTCTTGAAATGTTTTAATATCCATTAGTTTGTTAGCCACTTGTCTAACTCTGCATATTTACTATGTTTAAGAAGGTATTACTCAGTATTCTTTAACAATAGTCTGGCCAAGAAGGCTACAGCAATAGTCTCTATTTGAAAAAACAAAGTGTTGTCCTCTTCAGATATGCCCTATAACCAGTGATGAGTATCGTATTATGTACTCGTACATTTAAGGCGGAGGCTAGAACCTTATTTTAGGAACCTAGATATAACCTGATTATAATCGGCCAGTGTATGTGTCTATGATTACACTTCCTTAAATGAAGCTAATTCTCAACTCATTTTCTTTGATCCTATTCGGAGACTCGCAAGTCCCTAAGTAAGTGAGTAAGTGAGTGTGGCCACTTTTTTATGTACTGCTCCGTGTTCCATTCAAATTTTAGCCCACGTTGTACTTCTACAAAAATCATCTCCCTGCATTGCGATTTTTATCTGCTACCTATCCATATCCCTCGAGCGGTTCTTGCCTTCCACTGTTATGCTGACCCATTAACGAAATGGAGCTTGTTCCTATAATTTTCAGTTTCTTTTCATTTTGATATCCATGCCATTCCTTCCCAACCTATGTTGGAACTTGCATCTGTTGAAACTTTATTATAATGACGACACTAAGACTTGACCAAGTACCTACTCTAATTAGATAAAGTAAGCGTGAATGGACGAATTTGTTTATGATGGCCATCTTCATCCTAAGAGACATTTGTATATACTGGAATCTACTGTGCAGGTAATGCAGATGTTGTGAGAAAGCTTCGCGGCATACATTGTCCAATATTGAACAAATCTTTCATATCTTTAGAAAAAATGAATATTCAGGCAAGGGGTGTTTAACATAAATAAGAGACACAGAAGGGTTTCGGAAATTTTACGTTCTGGAAAATATACTTTAGCCCTTAAGAAAAGGTAGAAGCTATATTGAAGATTATCTTAGCGCGGAGCATTGTGCCTTTTTTATTTCATCAACTGATTATCCAAATATTTATTTCACGTTTTATAATGGAATGTGATTTGTAGTGAAATTTTTTTCTCTTGAAGTTGTAGAAATTCCTTAGGGATAATTACATTTCAGTATGCAGTTGTTACCGTTATATGACAAAATGCGGTATTACTTAAACAGTAAAGATTCACACGTTGTATTAATTAATTGAGGAGTTTCACATGAGAAAAAAAATCAGCGAAATCACCAGATAACTCCTAAAACTTACAATAATAATAATAATAATAATAATAATAATAATAATAATAATAATAATGCTCGGTACTGGTAGATTTTTATGCAGTACTGTTGAAAGGTGTTCAATTTTCTTATAACTTTTCTTCGTTATTAAGATGAGTGAAACAACGCTGGCTTTCTATTCGTTTTGTTTTTAATGTCGCAGATTAACGAGAATGGGGATGTTTGGTTCTTGCTCCAGGACCTTCGAATTTCTTTGAACACAGTGGGATAATTTCAGCTCAATTTGATATCAGATTCTAATTCTATGTAGTAAGAGTCGATGGTATATTTACTACTACCTCCATATTACAGTTCTTTTACTATCCACCTCTCTTCCATGATATTCCATAAAAATGGCCTGACCAAACAGTAAATAAACTACCCCGTTCATATACATATGCTAGTTTGTAAGCAAAGTGTCTAATTGTAGGATAAATATTTGTTTTCTATTTTAAGTTTGATTTTCAGAAACTTTAATCCGGTATACTAGTATGTAATTAAAAAATCTCAAATAAAATAAGGAAAGGAATCAAGATCACTAGTGTGATATTGAAATATCCGTATCATTTACAAATAAGATTTTTCATCTTTAGGTGATCAAACTAAAAACAAATCTAACCTTTAGTGTTTACTTTATAGTTATTTTCTGCACCCCTTTATCAAAGGCGCTTATCAAGTTATCTGCATTTCCTCCCTTTAGTCAGAGTAGTTTAACATACGTAGATGTCTTCTTTCATAATGCCACACTTTCATTTGGTCCTAAGTTAAGACAAAAGAAAAAAATGTCGGAGTAGTTGTATCGAATACATAGTCATGCGTTTTATGCATGAATCCGTCTCTTAAGTGAGATGTTGAATGTAAGGTATAAGATTGAATAAGTGCACTCACATTTAGTAATGAAGTATATTTTTATTTATACTGCGTCGATGGCACGAGTTTATTAGTATAAATGATATACAATTGACATAAATATGTCCTGCAAAGTTAGATCAAAGTCTTTTCTAGGCTAAGGTGTGATTCATGTTGAATTTCTGCTGCATATAGACGATGAGAGATTTTCTGTTTTTCAAATTTAACTTGCTGCTTGCTGATAATTGTTAAAACAATATTGATACCTAGTTCATTACAAATCACTACTATGAATATTCTACCGCTTTGTATTTTCGAGGTATACTGCCTACGTTATCGCGCGAACCGCCAATTCGAGCTCAAGTTCCTTCTCAAGCACATCGCTAGATGACGTTACCCGATTCAACTGAAGGCCATAATGAATACATTGATTTTGCTTCTGTAGAGCGTCATTTGCTTGTTGGAGTACGTTGCATAGTTTAGAAAATATAGACACGGCAATACTGGTCTGAAAATATTTCGATATACTCTCTGGGAGGGCATTTAATTATTGATTATATATAAGTAAAAATAAAATGATTTTTGAGGAATGTGTCTAAGTTTTTTCGTAATGGCGCCTTATTCACTTACGAAGAATACTAAATCTTGTAGGTCCAGTAAACTAAAACGCAAATAAATCCTGCTTTGAATTCAGCTATATCAAGTGCCGCCGACGTTACCAACTGTTGGATGTTAACTCTGGAAGCGAATCTTAAAGGATACTATAAACTCAACTATTATCATTGAAATCTTCCATCTACTCAATATAAGTTAAGAAGTTTCTTACTCCACAAAATATGGCGACATATTGTGCTAGTCTGCCTGAAATGTGCATAAACAATGTATTTTTGTAATTCCTTAAATAAAAGAATTACTATCACAATATCACGAAATGTAGGAATAGAAATGAACTGCCTTGTTGCACAAAGTAGCCTGTCCCTCGTCTGTACTTGCTTGTGACGCCTAATGCATGACGCGAAAGATGGTGGTTCCGTAGATCGCAGGTTCAAGTCTCTTGATATGCGTACTTAAGAACATAATACTGATTGGTAATTACACTAATAACTAATACGTTTCCTTGTATAGGCACACTACGTTTAGTACGCCGCGAATTGTACACGTTTACACCTTCTCTGAACGTGCAGATATGCATTTTAGTTATGGAGAAACAAGAACTAATGCTTTAGCAGCTACAGAAGTGTGTAGGATAAGATTACCAGATAGACGACAGCCACATAACACTACCTTTCAGCACCCAAGAACGCGGGTTCGAACCCGGCCAGGACCGATGGATTTTTTCGGACGTAAAAAGCCTAAGTATGGCTTCCTTAGGGAGGGAAGTAAAGCCGTGGGTCCCGTGTCGTACATTTATAGCACGAAAAAGAACATCAAGCCTGAAAGAGGAGGCCTCTGAATAAAATTTATCGGCCGTTTCTCGCACTGAAAAAAATGGGACACTGATGACCTGAGATGTTTAAGAGCGCCGTAAATAAAACAAATAAAAAAAAAGTCTATTATGTTACATCTTCAGTAGCCAATGGCGTATTGGTTCTTTTGAAACTTACATCCATAGCTTCCAAATTTGAGCAGACAGGCCATATTTTGTATATCTCAGATTACTTGATTAAAACACCCCTGCACTCTCTGACATTATTTCGGTGTAGTTCATTAGCATTCTGTATATTCTCTTAATATATATGTACCATACTTGCCTCGGTCGTCGGTCCTAGTGATGTAATGATAATCATACTTGTCTCTTAAACCCAAGATCGCGGGTCCAATCCTAGCCAGGATCGATGGATTTTTTCGGGCTTAAAACTCCTAAGTATGGCTTCCTTCGAAGGTAAGTAAAGCCGTGGGTCCCATGTCGTGGATTTACGGTATGTAAAATAACTTCAAGTCTGAAATAAGAGGTCTCTGAGCAAAATTTATCGACCGTTTCACGCCCTGAACTGAATGGGACGTTGATGACCCGATATGTTAAATAGAATCCATAAATAAAACAAATCAACAAAATACTTGCCTCGTAGATACAAGACCGCGGGCTCAATCCCGGCCAGGGGTTGGTGACTTTTAAGGCGCAAAAATCCTAAGCATGGCTTCTTTGGATTAGTTAAAAAATTACGGATATTTACAGTGTAACCGCCTATACACTAATTTTAGGTCTAAGTTGGTAGCATGGTAGCACACGCAGGCGCACAGTTGATTTCCTATTACAAAACAACCAGAAATCTTTAAACTGCACTTAACTTGCACGGATATGTTTATCTGTTGGTGGATCCTTGCCGTATACTGCCGCAAAGCGATGATGAACCGTAATTATGGATTTAGTCGCATGAAATTCCAGCACACAAATTGTCCTCTGCTGCAACCATCTTTTTCACCATTAGTAAGTGAACAGTTCAAACTATGTAACTGTCTGAAATAAGCGATCCTTATGCACAACAGTTCTGTAATAAATATTAAAATACACACATGCTTCAAAATACTATTTAGGAAGCATCTCTATTTGAACAATCAGAGATATGATATTTATTTGTATAGTTTGACTGTAGGCGAGCAATAATGGAAAGGAAACTAACATACATGGTACTTAAAACGCTTAAAGATGATGGTCATAGTAATTAGTCCCCATTCAAAGATTCCGTCAGAAGTGAGGCGAAAAACAAGGGCCGGTCTTTTTCACTTCGGAAGCTGGATAATTGCCACTTTCAGTGCAAACTCAACACCCTTATCGTATTAGCAGCATGTGTATTGGCAAGTAATACAGACTACCTGCATAGTGCGTACCATTTGAGGTAGAATACATTTGGCGAAATGGATGATAACGATAAAAAGCAGTTAGGAACGACATAGTACTACTGCAGACATTCAGCAACGCAAGATGCTGCCTTTTATATCGCGTTACTTTTAGTGCGCTACAGATCTATCTCTTGCTTTACATTGCATTACCTTTAGTTCGCTACAGATCCACCCCAGCTTGTTCAAATATTCAGTTCGACCTTCCCTCCCTCCTTTTCTCCCGCCACCGCCGCCGCTAGATCTCGGATGCTGCCATCCCACCCCATCCCACCTGTTGCCACGTCGGTCAAGCCACCAGACGGGGTGCAGCCTCAAGAACACGCTGATAGGGGCGAAACAGTAAATAAGGAATGGAGTGAAGGGGTGCAGAAGGATTGCTATAGACGAATATTTGATTATATAACTAGATCCTGGATTAAAGCCTTGCTCTGACCAATTTGCACAGCGTGTGTTACTTCTCCCACGAACAGTATTGTACTAACATAACTTTTAATGATGAGAGGGGGTTTAATGAAGATTGTATTTTGCATTGCTTCATGAGAAATATTTGCACGGGAAATTAATATGACAAACGACGCGCTTGCGCACTTACGCCATTGGTTGTGCTATGCTATACCGGATAAAATATTCAGTGCGCCATTTTTTCCTTTCCTTTATCTGAGTATATCACTACTGTTACTTGTTTTTTCGACTTGTAAATTTTAAAGAGTCTTCATGTCTATTCTCAAGTGTAAATATTTTATTTGTTAGTTTTTATTTTTACATTGCATTCTAAGGTTAGTTTACAATCTATCATGTCTCATATTTTAAGTTCTATGCATGATGATAAACCATAAATGAATGATAGATTTTGTTTTTAGGAATCGTCCCTAAATTTCTGGTTTAACACTGGTTTGACACTAAAGATTTGCAATAAATATTTATCGTGATTTTCATGTAAATAAAATTTAATTTTCTGTACTATGAGAGCATTAGTGATATACACATCTTCAACTATTAAATATTTTATGATATATATTTAAGATCTTACCTAGTGTAATGCTTTTGATTTCTTACAATTCGGTAGTTTTGGTGGAATACAAAAAATTGGGTTTTAAATTATATACCTGTTGTTAAATGGATATGGAAGGTACTTAATTCAGAAGTCCTGGGAGTTTCTGTAGAGGTTCCGGAGCCATACGTTTGATAGACTGAGTTTCCAGAATACTCGAGTGTACTATCGATTTGAAACCTCCACAAGGCGATCAATAGACGGAATCGCCTGATGTGTATGCATATGCACGTATCGGTTTTAACTTTTCAACTTTACTAATTCTACTAGGGAAAATATCGTATTCTA